>NDXB01012544.1:0-59320 GCA_002631895.1 Agapornis roseicollis | reverse complement strand
TCATAGAATCATAGAACAGCTAGGGTTGGAAAGGACCTTAAGATCATCTAGGTCCAACCCTCCTGCTATAAGCAGGGACACCTCACACTAAACCGTGCCACCTAAGGCTTCATCCAACCTGGCCTTGAACACTGCGAGGGATGGAGCATTCACAACCTTTCTGGGCAACCCATTCCAGTGCCTCACCACCCTAACAGGAAAGAATTTCTTCCTTATATCCAATCTAAACCTCTCCTGTTTAGGTAGCCCCAACTTTTCTACCATGGTAGATCTGAAGAACTCCTGCTCTCATTGGAAGTTTTAATCATGTTCAGTTGGGAATTCAAAGCTTAGATGCATACTTTTCAGAGAGTTCTCTTTATTTGCAGTCTGCTTCACGCAGTATTTGACCATTTCATCAGAGAACATCTGATGGTAGTTTTAGCTCCTCTGGTGAGATTGTATTTTTTTTTTAACAGGGGTGTTACAGAAAGAAACACAACAGTGAACTTGATATCATGACCTGATGGTTGTTGTTACTTTTTCTCAGGAGAGAATAGCAAAAAGTCATGGGTCCCAATGCGGCTTTTGCACTCCAGGCATTGTCATGTCCATGTACACGTTGCTTCGGAACAAACCTGAGCCCAAAATGGAGGACATAGAAGATGCTTTCCAAGGTAATGCTCATAGCCCTGCAGAGCTGCAGCTTTTTCATAGAATCATAGAACAGCTAGGGTTGGAAAGGACCTTAAGATCATCTAGGTCCAACCCTCCTGCTATAAGCAGGGACACCTCACACTAAACCGTGCCACCTAAGGCTTCATCCAACCTGGCCTTGAACACTGCGAGGGATGGAGCATTCACAACCTTTCTGGGCAACCCATTCCAGTGCCTCACCACCCTCACCGTAAAGAACTTCCTCCTTATTTCCAGCTTCCCCTCTTAAGTTTGAACCCGTTACCCCTTGTTCTGTCGCTACAGTCCCTAATGAAGAGCCCCTCCCCCGCATCTGCTTTTATTACATGTGCTTCACCAAATGGGATGGAGGTGCACCTTTGGGTAATGTATTTCATTAAAGATAGCCAATTGTCATGAAGTTAAGAAGCAGCTTTTCCCCTAGGAGACTGGCCAGGTGCTATGTGAACAAAAATAGGCTGGAAAGTCTCACAGAAGCTCATCGTTTGCCTTGAAGCAGGGACAAGTAGCCTCAGTCTTGGATCAAGATGCCACTAATCTCCATATCTTGTTTATTCATTGCTGTCACAAGAGCCTGAAGAGGGGACAGCATCTGTGCCAGCCAACCTCACATTGTAAAGGGTAAAGACAGCAATATAGGTGATGGAGTGTGACAGAATCCAACTGTGTAGATCATCTGAGGGGCTGCTGCTATTGCTGAGGTTAGAGCTATTACCATGCTTCTGACACTGACCCATGAGGAAATCAGATGCAGGAGAAAGCAGCCTCTGTAATTCAGGAGACTAGATAGTTGGTATACTGACTACATTCACACAGTTCAGGTAGATGAATACTGGATAAGGCAATTGCATTTTTTTTCTAATTAATTTCAATAGAAAAAGATGGTAGGATTGTTGCAAGATTATTAATGAAATTTTCCTCTTCCCAGTTCTTTCATTAACTTCACCCAGATTTGACAAACTTTTGTGGGAACAATAAAATGTTCTAAAATAAGAGAAGTTTTCAGCCAAATGACACTGAATCTTTATCCTTTTGCTCTGGCAATGTAGGGAACTTGTGTCGGTGTACGGGATACAGACCGATTCTGGAAGGGTACAGAACATTTGCTAAAGTAAGTGGCTTCAGATAATGTTTAAAACAAATCTGGAAGGCTGACTGTCTGTTGCTGAAATATACCTTGAGATGAAATGGTGATGGAAGAAATGTATATACATGCCACATCAGCGCAGCTCCAACTCTTGACCCCTTTGTATGTGCTTCATGCAATAATAATGCAGGAAGACCAACTCCTTTACTCACCCCAGTTGCTGGAAGAGAGCACCTGGTGGTCCCTTTATGGATCACAGGTTATCAGACTCTGACTCTTTTCTGTCAGTTCTCAGTGTCTCTGCATAATGCAGCTTGCACATGATCCCTGATGTGGAAAAAGTGGTAAGGTATGGTGCATGAATAGGGACACACTGTGGGGGTATCTGAGGAGAAAGTTGCTTTCTTGGAAGATTAGCTGCAGAGCTGAAATAGCTCTGGAAAGAAGCTATAGCTCTTGCCTAGGATTCACCTGCTGCTTTGAGTGAGGTATGAAGCTTTGCCTGAAGTTTTCTCTAGTCCATTTGCTCTTGAAAGACTGCTGGAGTCTGTGAAGAAAAGGAGATCATTAGGTACTTCAGTGATTGTCAGCCACTTATGGGGCTTAAATTAGCCACTTATAGTATTAAATATCACAAGTAAAGAATTTAGAATGCTGCCCATTGATTTCATTTTATTATCCAGAATTATGTTCAACAAAAAATACAAGCAGGAGTGAGATCCACTACAAATGGTTGATAAACCCAGTCGATATAGTCTACTTGGATTTCCAACAGGCTTTCAACAGTGTCTCACCAAAGGCTTTTAAAGACAATAAGCAGCCATAGGGTAGGAGGAAAGATCTCTGTATGGATGAAAGATTGGTTAAAAGGCAGGATAATGGCAGGTAGGAGAAAATGGTGTGGTTTTGCAATGGAGGGAGGTCACTCGTGGAGTCCTGCTGAGACCTGTGGTGTGTGTGAGGTTATTCAAGATATCCCTAAATGCAGTGGAAAAGAGTCATGTGAGAAATAAGTTGACGGATGTTGTGTTAGTCTGGGTAGTGAGGACAGAAACAGACTTCGAGGAATTTCAGAAGGACTTTATGAACCTGAGAGACTGGAGAATAGAATGGGATAAAAAATTCAGGGCAAATAAATGCAAAGCAATTTACAGAAAGAAAGGCAGTCCTCATTTCACCTCTAATACAACAGACTGGGCAGACACAAGGCCATCTTCCTGTTACATGGAGGAAGATGATCTTGGAGGTGTGGTAGAGTTCCACAAAGCATCAGCTCACTGCTCACTGGCAGTCAAAACAACACTTCAAAGGCTAGAGGACAAAACAGAAAACACTGCCTTGCCATTATGGCTCTTCCTACACTTGAGTACTCTGTGCAGTTCTGGCCCTCTCATCTCTGACAGGGTACAGCAGAATAGAGGAAGATCCAGAGAAGCAGAGTAAGGATCACATCTGTGGTAATCTGGTTGCCATACAGGGAAACAGTAGTGAAGGGGCTCTACATAGCCCATGTACTGGTTTGTGATGATCTCTGAGAGAGATCTGTAAAATTGTCACTGGCAGCTGGAATATGGACAGGCAGCTGTTGTTTGGTGCCTCTTACCAATACAAGACCAAAGAGTCAAGAAATGAAACTAGTAGAAGTCAGGCTGAAAACAAACAAAGGCAGATGATCTGCCATATAGCAGGTAGCTGACCTGCAGAACTCACTAAAGGGTGTTGTGGCCACCAAAAACTTGCACAGGCTTCAGAGGAGACTGAGCATGTACTTGGACAGAGACCTGTGGAGGGTTACTAAAGAACCTAAAGAAACCACACTGAGTTAAGATAGTCCCCTGAGCTGAATGCAGCTGGATGCTGGTAGTACTAGATATTGTATTGTATGTGCTTGTCCTTTTTATTCTTCTCTCAGTATCTCCTCACAGCTCCTGCTAGACCAGAGATCCTGTCTGAATGCTCAGAGTAGTTCTAAACTAGGACAAGAGGTCTGTCAGTAGACTGGACATGACCTAGCCATCACACTGAAGGGTACTGCCTTCCACTGACAAGGGATATGCCTACTTGCTTGGTGCTTGCATCCCCCTTTTCTGCTTTGGATGCAATAAATGTGGGATCTCTCAAAAGAGAATCAAGTCTACTTCATTTCCTTGGAATCTGCATGTGTTTCTCAGAACAGTTTTTTGTCCCCACAGGACTTGGATTGTTGTGGCAGAGTGGCCAATGGCACTGGATGCTGTCGTAGCGAGAGGGAAAATAGCATGGTAAGCTGAATTTTGAAAAGCCATAATTTGCAATGTAATCACAGATTCAATCAGGTTGGAAAAGACCTTTATGATCATCAAGTCCAACCTTTAGCCCAGGACCGGATTTCTTCACTTTTACCCATTTTCTGTGACGAGATGATGATGCAGTGATGGCAGAGGCTGTCATCACAGTTGTCCATCTGTTGCTTTTGGAAGGAATGACTTCTGAAAAGCATCATCTCAGATCACCTTGCCAAGGGTCTCGCTGTGATTCCCCAGCGTTGCTCACCTGCAACCCAGGACACCCAACACCATTGCACTTGTTTCAGCTTGAGCTGGTATTCATTAGAGGTTCGATGTTTTTAGTCACCTCTACTGTGGTGCAGATATTCAGAGCCATCGGAGCTTGTTTGAGCATCTGCTCTTGGAAAACACTGCCACTGAATATGTTCTGATTAGCATCAACAGACATCATGACACAGGTTTTATACTAGTGAGCTACACACATTCCTTCTGAATCTGAGAGGTGCAACTCTTGTTAAACAGCATGGTGACAACCGTAAGAATGTGTTACCAGCTTCTGGTATATTGAAGCAATACATCTTCCTGTGAAAACAGATCTAAAACCCACTTAATTCCCCAGCACAATCTTTCCCAAACTCTGCAGTCCAATGATAAATGGAGTAATTTAGTCACTGTTCCAATAGAGTGTACAATTGGAAGCTTTTGGGATATCTGGAGGAAAACAATCACATTTTATGTTCCAGTTGAGGTGCAAACAACAGAGAGATGAAAACACAAATTAGGACATAAGGTAGTGCAACTATAAAATGAATTTAGGAAAGAGAGATCATAATGAAATTATTTGCCAGGAATTCCAGTGAATTCCTCTGGATTCTTTACTAGGAAGCATTCAGTGTTGCATGAAATATTCCAACAATTAGGACTACTTGGGGTTCTTTTGTCAAAGTAGCTTATTAATAAAAACCATTACTGCATTATTACTACATAAAGGGGAAGGAATATGTCATGTAAAAGCTGGAATACTCTGACTTTGTGTAGAATAGCTGATGTGTGTTTGTTACTTCTTTAGAATGGGGGCTGTTGTGGAGGAAAAGCCAATGGTCCAGGCTGCTGCATGAATGGGAAAGAAGACAATGTGGTAAGGTGCTTTCAACTATTAGTTTTTCCGCTATTTCTGATGTATTGAAGTCTTAGCTCTGGCTGGTTCTGTGCCAAACGCCACTGTTTTGTATTTAGCTGTATTTATGCAAATCTTACCTCAGAAAATGTACCTTTGTAATTTAACATGCCAATGTGAAAGTGATGTCACTTCTGATTGGCAAAAGCCTGTTAGTGTGTTCAGGGCTTGGGTTCTGTTTTCTGACTAGACATGCATTGTGATCATATATGAACACCCAAAATGCTGAATCAGGTGATATCTTTTTGCTGTGTTTGCCATCCTTTGCTCCATGAAATAGTAATAGGAATTTGACTGGGAAGAGGAACAAGTTAGTGTTGTATGCAGATAGCTTTCTTCTCTGCCACCTGGCCATTTGCATTATCTCTGTCATAGAAAATGATGTCCTCCAGCCTGTTCAATTCTTCTGAGTTCCAGCCATTGGACCCCACACAGGAGCCAATCTTCCCACCAGAGTTAATGGTAAGTTCATTCGAACAGAAATAGTATGTGGTTCATTGGTTTCATTGCGCTGTACAGGGTTTGAGTGTCCGCAGTGTCTCTGCCCCAAGGAAATGGCGAGCAGAAGATGGCTGCTGATAAAAGATGGATGGGCATGAATGCTTCCCTGCTGTATAAAAGAAAAAGCTTTTAAGCCAGTATGACTTAAAAGACATGCAGGCCAAGTGCTTACCCAGCTGGCTGGCTTTCCTCACTGTTTCTCACCATACATGACTGCTCTTGGATTGCCTTCCTTTCTGGTCACTGCCCCATGGGCGAAACAGTTGCTGACATCTAGATTTCAATTTACTAGGTCAGATGTGAACTTCTACATTAAATACAACTGTATCTGAGCTAATGACCCTGGGTTCTCTTTATAGTGTAGGAAAAGAAGTAGGAGCTATGGGATGTAGCTGAATATATGTTTCAACTAGACAACTTTCCAAAAGCACCAGCTTCTGCACTCAGTGTAGCAGCAGTAGCAGTTGGCTAGCTCACACTGACAGGAAAAGTTAGGTGAGATTAGTTTCTCTCCATGTTTTATTCCTTTCTTTTTTGGGGTAGTTTTCACCTAAGTGAATGTGTCCCAGCCAGGATGTGGTGTGTTTACAGCTTCCTTCACATTTAACAAACAACTGAAATTCAGTTGTTTGTTCTGCTGCTGCACTCAGCCTAAATGTGTCATGAGCTACAGCATGAGGAAGTACTCATCTATAACATAATATATATTTAACATGAGATAGGTCCCATCTGCTTCTTCTCTAAGATGTTCTCCTGCCTAAAGGTTGATCTGATGTTGCTGGGGGGCAGCCACGTAAGTCTGTTTTCTTCAGTCACTGGATGAAGGAGTTACAGGATCCAGAATCTGACTTTACAGCTGGTAGCTCAAATTCAGCAGTGCTAAGGACTGACAGTTTGCAGTGAGATGAAAATGGAAAACCCATTAGCTCCAAGGTGGCTGAAGCCACAGGCATCTGCCAGAACTTTGGTGAGATGGAGCTTACTGGCAGAGGTCTTGCTAGGGAGATGTGTCTGATGCAACTGGCAATATCAGGAAGGAAAAACTCTTGTCAGCATGAAAAAGACTCTTGTCACTGCTAGTAGAAGGATGGGGAATAGCTATCTGCCAACAACAGTGTGGATATCACAGCTAACCATAAGTAACTTCACTAAGATGGAACCTGGCCCGGCATGCGCATGGGCAGCATGTGAGCAGGGACTCTTGGCCTGAGCCAAGCTCTAGCTGAATTCACTATCTATAGGCTGAGTTCTGTGTGAATTCACTTTTGCAGACTCAGAGTAACAAACAGCAGAAACAGCTGTGTTTCAAAGGCGAGCGTGTGATGTGGATCCAGCCTACAACTCTCAAGGAATTGGTGGCTCTCAAATCCCAGTACCCCAATGCCAAGCTCGTTGTGGGGAACACTGAAGTGGGTAAGAGGAAGAGCTGGTGCTCATTATGGAGTGTTTTGAGAGCTGTGCAAATGTAACCCTCCTTTATGCTGCTGCTGTTAAGTAGGTGTTTAATCTTCAGGTCTTATGTAAGAATAGTATTTCTTCTTGGGTAGCTTAACCTCACAGTGAATGTTTCCCCCTGTTCTTTGCTGTGTTGGGTGGGAAAACCATGTTTATCTAGACCTCTACGCTTATGTGCTGGGTTTGTGGGATTTTGAGAAGAGGTGAGTGGCACAGCATAAAATGTCTTTGTAAACAAATTCAGTTGTGAAACCTGTGCTTTAAAAGGTTTGTCAGTGAGTAAACTGTGAAGACTTGAAATCTTACTGGTTTTCCCCCCCAGATATGTACTTCTGCAAACATAAGTGCTGAGGAGGAGAGTGCAGATGTGGTTAGTAATACTGTTATCCTGAGCAATTGTTTCAGGTGACAATCCCCAAACTTCGTATGGTTCATTGCATTCATTGTTCTTTCCTGAAGGATTATGTACAACAATAGCCAAGTTACACAAGTACAGTGTATTTTTGGTTATTGTAAGCCTAGAAAAGAGTCTCTAAAACTTCCCTATGAGAATTCTGGTATTAGTGGAAACCAGCTTTTCATTTGGTATCTCTATGACCTTATATAATCACAGATGGTCAATGAACCAACTCCTGAATAGGCTTGCTGCCATTTCATTGGGAAACAGCTTAGGCTCTCTATCGTCTGTGTGTAACTGAAGGAGTCTTACTTTTCCTTAAGGTATTGAGATGAGGTTAAAGAACATGTTGTATCCAGTGATAATAGCACCAGCATGGATCTTCGAAATGAATGCTGTTCAGCACACTGAAACAGGTGAGCAATAAAGAGGCAGAATATCTGTGAAGTGAGTAGGGACTTCTTCGAATAATAAAGAGGATATGAAGGAAAATCTCAAGATTAAAAGATGCTTTCTGTATGCATTAATTCCTCTTCCATGTAGGGAATCAAGTGAGTGATATGTAAAATTAGTTTGAGAATCAGAAGGCTTTCACTAGAGGGTGTTTTAGACACTATCTGTTTGATGCATCATGGTTTAGGTATATCAACTGGGTTAATAATGGATTTCAATGAGCTATCTTTTTAATTAGAAAATGAGTAGCTAGGGGAAAGATGCTGAATTTAACCATCTAAGGATCTAAGTGAAGTATTGCATTTATCTTTGTGGTGGGAACAGGTCAACCTTACAAATATTAAGAAGTAATTAGGACAATGTAGTGCATGTGGTCCAATGTTTGGAAGTATGTTTAAGTTCTGGAAACTGGAGAGGAGTTGAAGTTCACTTCTCAAAGGATAAACTAATACCTATAGGAAGGCAATATAGTTCATAATACACTGAGGCAGAAAGGTATAGTGGGTTGCTGTCATGTAAGAGGCAGTACCAACATGAGCTGTGATTTAAAGGTAAATTTTACTCTGGGGATGTGATGTTTACGTGCAGTGCATACAACCAGTATGGCCAGAATGTCTTCTTTAAGCCCTGCTGTCTAATGAAACTCAGTGACATCTAACCTTTGTAGACACAGTTATAACCATCCTCCTGTACTTTGATGTTTGGGAGAACAACAGTTCTTTTCATTTGTTTACAGGGGTCACCTTCGGTGCTGCTTGTACCCTGAGCTCAGTAGAGGAGGTGCTGAGAAAAGCAGTGGCAGAGCTTCCTCCTTACAAAACAGAGGTCTTCCAGGCTGTCCTTGAGCAGCTGAGGTGGTTTGCAGGGCCACAGATCAGGAACGTTGCTGTAAGTGACTCGGGAGCATCAGGGACTAAAATAGAGAGCTCGTCTGAGGAGCTGGCCTGCATCATCCAGTCTTGGTGTGCTGTGTGCTTCTCACATGAGAACGTTTGCAAACCTAGGTAAAGAAGGTACTATGCATGAACCAACTCCAGGAACTGATAGAAACATGGGTCTTAGTGCCTGTGTTTGCAGGTTAAGCAAGCAAGGGAAACAGAAACATGGCAGTTGTCCAGGTCTGTTACCAAAATAAGTGGGGAAACTACTGAGATTTGACTGATTTAACAAATATGTATGTAGAGTGCTGAACAAACCTCAAAGAAGCAGGTGTGTAGATTTTTCCCAGCACAACTATGTATTAATGCATCAGATGTGGCAAACTTTCCTCTAGTTTTAAAGGGAAAGAAGAGGTGGGTTTAATGTGTTCAGACTCCAGATACTAAAAGTAAAGAAATATGAAGCAAGCAGACGAACCAACCTACCAAACATGAAATTTTGCTCCACAAGATAGTATGCCATTTGTATTGCAGACAAAAGCTTGGATTCCTGAGCATTACTGAAAAGATGCTCCATACTTTTATGGCTCTTACCTTAACTGCAATTATAGTGATTGAATTTTGGTACTGTTGGGTATATGTGGTTTGAGCATATAGTAGTTCTGCTGCATTACCCTAAGACAGTTCCTAAAACTGTTAATGTTTACTGGGACAGCAACTGATTTCATGGCTTTTACATTTTACCACTTCATTAAAAGCCTGAAATTGCCAAGTGAACAGGAAGAATTTATCAAAGCAGAGCTAAGCTCTAGTGCACTGGGTATGGAGTAATGCACGTACAAGATGCTGTGGGTGTATCTTCAGGTTTCTGAATATTTATCTGATGACTGTATTATAATTCTAGGCTCTTGGTGGGAACATAATGACAGCAAGCCCCATTTCTGACTTAAATCCTGTGTTAATGGCAAGTGGAAGCAAATTAACTCTGGTATCAAATGGTAAGTTAGTTGCATTTCCTTGTGGCACTTAGGGGAGCAGGATAGTCAACAGTCCTCTGGCATGGATTATTATGGTTTTGGTCAGAATTGGAAGGTGGAAATTAACATTATGTTTGATCCTTGTGGATTTTGCAGATTAAGACTGAAGCTGTTATTTGGTTTGGGTTTGGTGGGTTTTTTTGTTTTCCTATGAAGAAAGCCAAGTATTTGCTCTTGGGAAAAATTGTTTTGGAATGGGATCCCTGAAATGGACTTTCTGATCAGTGACTTTCTCTTGTACTGGTTTGTGTGCAGGCTAAGGAAAGGGTAAAGAGGGAATTCCACTGGGTTGTTGGAAGCTGGTTCAACTGGAGGCTCAGCTTTAATCAGATAAAGAAGAAGGGAGATTGATCCTGTCTAAATAAAACTTTGTATGTAGGCAGAAGCTGTCATAGAGTCCTAAGGACCAAAGCAAATCCGGGAAAATCCTTCCTGACTTAGTGAGAGGGTGGAAAAATGAAAACTGATAGCATATCAAGAGTGATTTGTGTAGATTGAAGGATCTTCAGGATCTTTCACACATACTATTGCTGAGCTTTGTCTGAGTTATTAATCCATCTGCCATTGATCTCTTCTTGCTCTACAGAGGGCAAAAGGACTATCACAATGGATGAGAAGTTTTTCACTGGATACAGAAAGACAATAGTTAAGCCTGAGGAAATCCTTCTCTCGGTTGAAATACCCTACAGCAAGAAGGTAAGCTTGTAGGAAAAGACTTCAGTGTTTGTGGAGCTGAAATGCTGTTATTTGGGTGTTGTTTTCAATGTTAGGCACTCTCTCACTTTGAGACTGAACTCCAAATGGTTACGTGTAGTCAAAGGTGGATCAGGAAGCAAGGAAATTATTTGGTGAAAATCTAGCAACATGCTCTTTTTGACAAGCAAGAGGAGCTGGGCTTTATCATAAAGTGTGGTAAGTCCAAGAAGTTTCCTAGTGAAAGAAATATGAATTTCACTTCATTGTCTGAAGGTTTTTGAGTGCATTTAATAATTATGAAAGGTGACAACGTTCTGTTCCCAAGGAATAGGTTCTGTTTGCAAAATATATAGTAAAAATGTTAGCAGTTCTTGAAGAGTAGGTTCTGGAGGTTCCTACTTCACTTCTGTGAACTGAAATGGAAAGGTGTGTATGGATAAGAGGGAAGTTCAGTTTCTGCATCCTTGAGTTGCAAAACTGAAACCAGAAGGACTGATTATTAGGGCATTTTGGCAATGTGGATTTGCAAATTCAAACAAGCCTGCAAAACTTCCTTCAACTAGAACAATGAACACTTCTATAGAAGCATGAAACATAACCAATGCAGAGTATCCAAGAGGTAAACCTCTATTTGCTTCCCTTTAGGGTTCAGAACATCGGTCTGTATTTTTATGGCTGTGAAGTTATTTACCTTTTTAGGGCTAGGGGGCCTATAGGGATGCTGGGGAGGGACTCTTCATTAGGGACTGTAGTGACAGGACAAGGGGTAACGGGTTCAAACTTAAACAGGAGAGGTTTAGATTGGATATAAGGAAGAAATTCTTTCCTATGAGGGTGGTGAGGCACTGGAATGGGTTGGCCAGGGAGGTTGTGAATGCTCCATCCCTGGCAGTGTTCAAGGCCAGGTTGGATGAAGCCTTGGGTGGCATGGTTTAGTGTGAGGTGTCCCTGCTTATGGCAGGGGGGTTGGACCTAGATGATCTTAAGGTCCTTTCCAACCCTAACTATTCTATGATTCTAAGTTATAAGATACAGCAATTCACAGTGTAGTGACTCCTTCATTCATATGACAGTCTTATGGCAATTTCACAAGGCAAACTTTTACCAGTAGGGCAGTGGCTTCCTCCCCAGGTTATATGCAGCTCATTGATCTGAAAAACTAAAGCAACTTTTGAACTCTCTGCTTCATGGTTCTTTGGTTGATCTTTGCTCATAAACATGAAATCAGGGAGACTAAAGTTCTTCAGGGGACATCGGAAGGTGCTGGCATGGGCAGGCAAAGTCTTCTGGAACTGTGGTTTCCTCACAGCTGGAAGCAGGGCTGTGTCAGCACCCAGATCAAGGTTTTTTTGTTGTTCATGTTTGTCTAAAACTGGTGTTGCCTCATGCACTGGTGTGACCTGTCACACCAAGGTAAGAGTGGCCAAACCCCAGAAATAATAAGACTACAGAAGTTTAGCAGTTTACACATGAAGTGTCACTGTAGGGGTCTGAGCTCAGGGTAGGCTTTGTCCCAGAGAGTGTTCAGTGAGAGAAGAGGCTGCTTTTTCTCGTCTTTGGAAGCTAATTGGTTTAACATTCAGCGTGGCAGAATGTCCTCACTGGGAGGATGCTTGATGCTCCTCTGCTATTACCTGCTGACTGCCCACTAATTACTTGAATTCAGGAAATGAAACACACCCTTCTGTTATATCTGCAATAACAAGTTCTTGGTGCACAAAAGGGACTTCTTGTGAAACTGTTCTCCTTGCCAACAACAGAGGAGTTGTTCTTTACAATAATGGAAGAACTGCTGTCCACTCCTGATGAGAAATAATTAATGGAACAGACTGCTGAGCTGTGCAGTCACTTGGCTAAGCTACTACAGAAGAAACGTGGCAGAAAACTCTCCAGAAGGGCCATGTAAAGACATTGGATCTGATTCCTCACTTAGTCCGTAAGATGTCGCAACAGAAATTTGTCATAATCTGCAGAACAAGCAAGGGGGGAAAACTTGACTGTGACTCTGAAAAACTGCTGTGACCCCAGGGTGACACCATCTCTCAGTGTATACTGGCAGACTGTTAATCTCCTATTTGCTGCCATGCTTCATAGGAGAACTGCTGAGTCGTAGGAGTTGCTGATGCACTTTAAAGAATTTCCTCACTCTTTGGAGACCAGCAGAGGATACAGGGTAGTTACAGAGAATTGTATTTGCAGTATCAGATTGCAAATGTCTTTTATTGATTAGTCTGGCCTATGAACAGGGGAAGTTTAAATCAGATATAAGGAGGAAGTTCTTTACTGTAAGGGTGGTAAGGCACCGGAATGGGTTGGCCAAGGAAGCTGTGAATGCTCCATCCCTGTCAGTGTTCAAGGCCAGGTTGGACAGAGCCTTGGGTGGCATGGTTTAGTGTGAGGTGTCCCTGCCCATGGCGGGGGAGGTTGGAACTGGATGATCTTAAGGTCCTTTCCAACCCAAACCATTCTATGATTCTATAACTGTGAGACACCTGTGGTCATTGATTTCAGTTCTTGCCGAGTTCAAAGACTTCCAAAGGGAAGGGATTTAGGGTCTGTGTTTTACTGATTAGGCTTCCAGCTTAGCAGCCTGGGAGAAATGAAAATTTGCTGAGGAACTGTAAACTTGTTTATGTACAAATATATGTCCTGGTTCTTCCTCTCAAGATACGCACAGGCAGATCTCAGTCAAAGCTCATTTCTCACAGTGTCCTAGGCTGGCTAGTAAGCACTGATCTAATACGTCAGAATTAATTGTTAAATCACGTGAAAGTATACAGCACTGCATGAACAAAAATGTCCTGCTTGGCCCTGCAAGATGAAACAACCAGATACAGTTCCCTGAAATAGCTCATTCGTGTAGAGAGATGGGTTAATGGCTTGTCCATATTTATACTCTAAAGCATGCAAAGTAAAGAATAAAGGAATATTTTCCTCTCTCCTAGGGTGAATACTTCTCAGCTTTCAAGCAGGCTTCCCGTCGGGAGGATGACATTGCAATTGTGACCTGTGGGATGAGAGTCCTGTTCCAAGATGGCACTAGCCGAGTGGAGGACATAAAACTAAGCTATGGAGGAATGGCTCCAACAACTGTCCTGGCACTAAAAACCTGCCAGGAGCTTACTGGCAGGTAGGAACTTTTCTGTGATAGAAAGGCTGCTTAATGGAACAGTGCTGATTTTTACAGGAGCATAACAAATACTCTAAGGGGAAAGAGAAAGAAGTGTTTTGCATGGTGCCTTGCTTTCTCCAGTACTCCGTACCCTCAAAGATCCATGTCAGTGTCTCATTCAGAGACCTGTTTCCATGCTAAATTCACCATCAGTTGAAATGGGCAGAAGCTAGGTGTGGGCATGATCTACAAAACTGACTTTTTTTTCACACTGAGCTGAGGAATTTGTATTCTTTAATAGCTTTGACACATCTTTAGAAAAGATGCTGTAAGCCCGAGATGAGAGCAAGGCTTAGACATATACTATAACCAGAGACAGAACAGATGTTGCATGAGAGCTTATGGGGCTGCATGTCAGAAGAGTTAGTCTGCCCTGGTATATTTAGGGCTGAGTGAGGGCTCAGTGTCACCTCTATTCCCTTTCAGAGACTGGAATGAGAAGCTGCTGCAGGATGCCTGCCGCTTACTGGCAGGTGAGATGGATCTGTCCCCTTCCGCGCCAGGTGGGATGGTGGATTTCCGACGCACGCTCACGCTCAGCTTCTTTTTCAAGTTCTACCTGACAGTCATTCAGAAACTGAGCAAGAACCACAATGGCACTGTGAGTGCTGCTGGGGAAGGAGGACCTGAATGGGTTGTCTTGGTGGGCAGGGTTCAGATTCAATGAGAGTTGTACCTCATAGCAAACTCCATGTTGCAGTAGATGCTAGGGGTACTCCTTACCTGCATGACATCTTCCCCACTTGCTTTCTCGTGGCATCCCTGCTTTGCTGTGAAAGGATGATGTTCTTGTTGTATTACAGCTATTGTGGGTTTGTGGCTGTGTTCTTTGAAAAGATCCTGAGTCCTGTTTGCCTTTTACCCAGTAAAAGATGAATTATCTTCACTGGAAGATGGGAAATGGAGAATATCCTGGGCTACTGGGGAACATGAGAGAGGGACTGGCGGGGAAGATGATTGTTTTTTTAATATGTTTCTGGCAGAACAAACTGTGTGAGCCCGTCCCCTCAAGCTACATCAGTGCTACAGAGCTGTTTCACAAAGATCCCATTGCAAATGCCCAGCTCTTCCAAGTAAGTAGCAGTATTTGCATGATGTAGACCTGGGTTTTTCTGCAGCTCAAACTGCGCTTCTTATCTTGTCACCCTGAGTATGGGCAACGTGAACTTATGTGATGCCATTTCTGAGGCTTGTATTGGGATCTCAGTCCCTTCTTTGCTTTAGCATACAATGTTCTTTCCTCCCATCGCCTGTGACTGTTTTTGGCATGTACAGCCTCATAGAAATTCTGTGGGTAGCAATGTCCTCCTGCAGCAAGCTCCATATCCAGACTGATGTTTGCCTTCTGCTTTCCCCAGTTACAGCCTGCTTTTCTTTGCATATGTCAGGCTTCAGACACAGAATATATCTTCTTCCTTATTTCTCCATTAATGACCTGTTCACTTCAGCATTGAGAGCAGAAACTAGCTTCCAAACTTGAATCTTTTATGCAAGCTGTAACATCAAACCCTTCTTTTCCATGGTGGTTTCCAAAACCAAATCCGTTTCACTTCATTCTCTACAGTCCCTTCTGTGTAGCCACTTGGTCTTATTTACCTTCCTTTCTGACTGGCACAAGCCCTCATCCCGTTCCTCATCTCACTGGAATGTCTCATGGTGCTTTTTGCTCTTCCTTCAATGCTTCTGTATCTGCAGTCTAAGCAGTAGTAGTCAGCCATGTGTTTTCCTCCAGGAAGTGCCCAGGGGGCAGGCAGTTGAAGATATGGTGGGCCGGCCTTTGATGCACGTTTCAGCAGCCAAACAAGCATGTGGAGAAGCTGTTTACTGTGACGATATCCCTCACTATGAGAACGAGCTGTGTCTAACACTGGTGACCAGTACCAAAGCCCACGCTAAGATCCTGTAAGTGTTGCCTTTGAGTTTTGGATGTTGGAAGCATCCAGTGCCTGGTGGTTTAGAAAACACTGACCTGTCAAGCTGTGGGTGAAGGAGATGTTTTTGCAGTAGAGGGAACTGCAGTTCATTGCACATTGTCAGGTGGAGGTAAGCTGTATGTGTTATAGCTGCCTTGCAAGTTCTAGTCAGTGAGAATATGAGGGAATTAACAACAAACTCGAAGCTTTGCTGAAGTGCAAAGCCTTCAGCAATAGGCAACCTTCTTGCATGTTGCCCTCTTGTACTCCAGCATGAAGGATTAGAAAGGATCAGGGTAGGAGAGCACCACAATGAGTCATTTTATCACTAATAAGAGCATGCAGCTTAAGCATGCTTTTTCCTATCTGCCTAAAAATTTAGGTTGTAACACGCAAATCTACCACTGTACTCCTACTGATGAGTCTTCTGGTTTCTGTCTTGCACAGTACTTGCTTACACTGGCTATGATCAAGCTCTCTGCGTAAGAGCCCTGTGTGTTTTAATTTCAGCTATTAGATGTAGATAAGCAGCAAGGTGGATAGGTCAGTGTTTGGAATGCAGATGACTGAAAATATCTTGTCCATGCAGGGCATGACTGATGCACGATTTGTAACAATAGTGACTAACCAACCCTAAAATATCTATGCTGGCAGGTAATGCTATCTGCATTTTCATATGAGTTTTAATGCTGCTTTATTGTGGGACTTGCTGCCCTCCACAATCCCTAATTGTGTTGGTTCTGCAGGCTCTTGTCTGCCTGTCGTGGTTTAAACACAGCCACACAGCTCGACCACTCACTCAACCCCCCCCCCTTTCTTGCCCTCCCCTCCTTCCTCCCCGCTCCCGGAGGGATGGGGGGAGGAGAACCAAAGGGATGCAACTCCCACGGGTTGAGATAACAACACTCCAGTAACTAAGGTATGATACAAATCACTATTGCTATCACCAATAATGATAAGGAAAACAAGGGAAGAGGGTACGATACCACCCGCCGAAAATGAGCCTGACCGGGAAGTTCCCCCTCCTTTTGGGTAACTCCCAGTTACCTCCCGGGCATGACGTGCTATGGTATGGAATACCTCTTTGGTCAGTTTGGGTTCTGTCCCTCCTTCCTCCTGGCCCCCCCTCCTCCCTGGCAGAGCATGAGGCTCACAAAGTCCTTGGTCAGGGCAAACATCGTTCAGCAACAACCAAAAACATCGGCCTTATCAGCCTTGTTCCCGGGCTAAGTCAAAACACAGCTACTAAAGAGAAGAAAAACTGACTGCAACTGCTGAACCCAGGACACTGCCCTCAACTACTTTGATGTGGGATGCTCTGTGTTATATTACCTCATGTCGTCCTCAACAGCTTTGTGATGTGCTGCTCATTCCTTAGGCAATACTTCCTGTCTATTTAGGCTTCCTGTCCAGAGGTTTCCCACACTGGTCTATCACAGGATGGGCAGCATGGTGGTCATAGATGCACAGATGTACTGGTCAGCTCTTGGGTTATGAAATTGCTCTGTCATCATAGTTACATCTTAGGTGTTGCAAAGCAGTCATTGTTGAGTGCTACAAATGCATAAACACTGTTACTACTACCAGTGCAGATGGGGCAACAGAGAAAGCATCAGATCTATGCCTGTGACCACAACATGCTCTGTTTTCTAATTACACCTTCTGTTGCGTTTCCGTTGCACGTTGATCTTTCAAGCCGTGAGCCCGTGTGGTTCTATAGAGGAAGAAGTAGCATATTTCATCGGGTGACAGAACTACCTCAGCCTATGGTTTTGAGGGTCAAAATGTTGGTTCTGAAAACTTCCACGTCACCCGAGTCAGATTTTGACTACCAAGTGTAAATTTGAAATCTTCTGCCTCTGTATTTCCAACCAAGGGAAGCTGTCAGAGGGTTGTTTCTGAGGCATTCCCATGCAGAAGCACGGGAACGTGAACTCTCCAAAGAAGTATAGCGCTGTCTTCAGTTCCTGCTGGCGGAGTTCATGTGGGAAAGTTCACTCATACATTTAATGTCTCCTTAAAGAAGTCCATCACTCACTGGGATGCATAAACAGCTACTTCCAGGCACAGTTTGTATTGGAGTTTCAGGAATCTAAACAGGCATGCTGAAAAAATGGCAGCAATTTACAGAAGACAATAAATCATTCAGTTAAGCAGCAACAAAGCCACAGCTTTTCTATTTGCACCAGGTCCCTCGTAAAGCAAGCCAATTATATAGCCAGTGTGCAAAATACTGCAGAAGGAGCTTGAAAGCCTTTTGTAATAGACATTTTTATATGTTTCATATAAAAACTAAATCATATCACACTTTTCTAGTTACTTTCTATCCTGCTTGTCACTTAGTTTTGAATTTGTATATGATTGAAGCAGACAAGCATTTTGGTTAGCTACCTCTATTGCAGATTACCAGAAAAAGCCTTTCATGAAGCTTTTTGCTTTTGGAGCATCATTTCTTTTACATCATTCTAAATGCCCTTTGACTTCCTTGTGATTGATACTCAATAACTTCTCCCTGACTTACAGGCACATTTTTATCTAGAGGTGAGTGCATGGTAGATGATAGATGTCTGCAATAAAAAAATCGTGTTTATCAAATAGGGAGGAATTTTGTCTTCACAGAATCATGGCAGCTGAGAAGACAGTGGAGACATACCATCACTGATTCCATCCTTTGGCAAAGGATGTCAAGGGATCTGCTCATGTGGCAACTGGGCCAAATTCAGATATGTTTTTGGGGAAAAGATGTATGATATAGTATTGTCCAATGCAGCAGACTGATGATAAGGCTCAGTTGGGATTCAAATTATCATATTTCTACCTTGGTTCACATATTCATGTGATAAATTCCTTCTCTTTTGCATAGCCAGTGAAAAAGGCCTGAAAATGTATTGGTATCTCATGTAGAATGCTGATAAAAAGGGAAAATGAGGAAGAATAATAATGTTGCCTCTCCTCCTTTCTTTCTTTCTTCAGTTCTGTAGATGCATCTGAAGCCCAGAGTGTTCCCGGGTTTGTTTGTTTTGTCTCCGCCAAAGATGTTCCTGGCAGTAACATCACTGGCATTGCTAATGATGAGACTGTCTTTGCTGAGGATGTGGTATGTGGTTAAAAATAGCCTTTCTCAATCACACTGCCCAGGAGATAAGGTTTCTCATATTTTCGGTGAAGTCCTCTTCTTTCTACAGAGATAAATCCTAACTATTGAATCAATAGAAATCTTGGTGCCCAATTCAATAAGGTCTTAGTCCCTTTGCCTTGTGCCCCTCTCTCTGTGTTATCATAGAATCACAGAATGGTTTGGATTGGAAGTAACCTGAAAGACCATCTAGTTCCCTGCCACAGGCAGGGATACCTTCCACCACACCAGATTGCTCAAAACCCTGTCCAACCTGACCTTGAACATTGCCAGGGATGGGGTAATCTGTGCCAGTGCCACACCACCCTCATAGTGAAGAATTTCTTCCTAATATCTAATCTAAATCTCCTCTGTCAGTTTAAAGCCATTCCCCTTGTCCTGTCACTACAGGCCCTTATAGAAAGTCCACCTCCAGATTTCCTGTAGGCCCCATTTAGGTACTGCAAGACTGGTATAGGGTCTCCCTGGAGCTTTCTCCGTGCTGTTGTCCTTTTGGCTGCAGGCCACTGGGACAGGCTCACTCCCTCCGTTACTGTCCAAAGTTGTTTGTGATCATTTTCCCTTGGCTGGTTTTAAATAAACTGGTCTGAACAAACAGCTGCAAAAGCTGCACAAAATGTATAGATGGAGGTAATTATCATGAGCCTCTCCATTACTACATGTAGACACCAAATGATGGTGGGTGCTAATCTTGCCTGTAGGTCACTTGTGTTGGTCATATCATTGGTGCAGTCCTTGCAGACACACAAGAACATTCCAGAAGAGCAGCTAAAGCTGTGAAGATTAAGTATGAAGAGCTCAAACCTATTGTCACAATTCAGGTAAGATGGCTCAGATCTGGTTCTCCAGTTAGCTTGAGACCCCCTGATGTCTACTTAAATTCTATTCTCACTCGTGGTTATTAAACCACGTGTTTTGTTAGTCTTTGTGGGTGCAGCAGGATATGGATAGAGGGAATAATATGCATATTTAAATATAAAGAGGACACACCTATGATATAGTACTGATTGGGAGTACATTAACTTGTGTGTTATTTGAAGCTAAAAGAAATAAGATATATCATGCTCAGCAAAGATTTGTTTAAGTTAACAAGGATCCTATCAGTTACTTTCTTCATGATGTGTTTGCTTTCAATATTTACTGGTCTGACCCTGCTGGTTTCATTGGTATTCATTCATTCTTCATTCTGATTTATAACACTCAATAATATGGTGTGGAAATGTTTCCTTCTATCTCTGTCATTGTTCTACTTCTCTGAGGTCTCTGCAGACCACTTGTCTACTTCTTAAGCTGATGAAATCAGTTTTCAGGAGTTCAGTCTCCACTGTGAACATTTCCACTGACTGTATGGACACAACCTTGAGATGGCTTTTCTCAAAGCTGAAGAAGATAATGGCAACAATTTGCAATCATTTCATGCCTTTTTTTTAACTAGAAGGCTTGTTGACCAGATTTGCTTATGTGACAGTAAAAGCAAATGATATTTACTACAGCATTCAAACCTAGAAATGAGAAAGAAATGCATGAAGCTGTTCTTACAGGGGGTGTGTGTGAAATCAGAGCCATGGGATTCTAATTAATTTTGTTATGGTCAATATGGTCATACCTTGTATTTTGTAACGTGAATTGTATTCATGCAATTACAGAGAGTCTGTGCATTGTCTAGTGCAGACGCTGGTGCTGTCATCTGTGGGCAGAGGTTTTGGTTCATATGATTTGTGGGTACACAGACAATGTGTGTGCACCTTTCTGAGGCTTGTTGCTGTTTATTCAAGCAGGGAAGATGGAATAGAGCCCAAAATGTCCTGATTTTTGTTGTTGTTTGATCATTCTGAGGATTTTCTTTTCCATTATGGAAAGCTTCAGCAAAGGTGAAAAGTGTTTATAGAACTTCCCCAGGAAGGAATATTGCATATGAGCTCAGAAGTGAACTATTTCTGCAGAAGTTCTCATCCTGTTGGAGAGGCTGTAGTTTTCTCCTTTCCAATTGTTTGTTTCCTTTTCCTTTTTCCCCTATTCTTGTCCACAGACTGTACTCGGGTTGTAAGACATAGCTCTGGTAGCTTACAGACCTTGAGATTCTGGGCCTGTGATGTAAAATGGGTCACAAGGAGCAATCTAAGGCTGTCCAATTCTGGTGTTTATTGTGAAATTGCTGAGTTGCCAAAACCTATTATGTACTGCTTTAAGTCAAGTCACTTAGCTTTTACCATAGTCAGTGTCTGATGAGTTATTGTGCTTTTTATCTTGGGTATTTATTCTTCAATCAGAGGAAGTTTTGTTTTCAGCTTCCACAAAAATTTCATTGTGTCATTTACGTTTCCTAGGAAGCTATTGAGAAACAATCCTTCTTTAAAGCTATAAAGAGGATTAAAAAGGGAGATGTGAAGAAAGGATTTGAAGAATCTGATCACATTTTGGAAGGTGAGAATAAGCAGCAACGTTTCTATTAAAATAGGGTAATTTTTGACAAAAGAGGTGAAGCATCATTCTTGTTTTTATGCACATGATACTGAACTCATGAAAGTAAGGCTTGCTGGGCTAAATGTCGTGTTCCATTTCAGATGAATGTTTATATACAAATAGCTTGTGAAAGATTTACTTTCAGTTTCCACAAACTTTGGTGCTTCCAGCTGTGCCCCTGCAAACACACTCTACCAATGTAAGGACACATCTTCTTAAGCAAATACTCTGCAAAGTGAGGGTTTTTCCCTCTCTGAAACTTATTCATGTAGGAGGTTTTCCCTGTTCAGCCATAGTGTGGTCTAAATCTTAGTTTCCTATAATCTGGTACCAGTCTATGTTATGAATATGTGTAATGAATGAATATTACGAATACATGTGTCTGAAATGTTATGAATACATTCTATGTTATGAATACATGTGTCTGAAACCTGATCCACCAGTGTTGGTGGCTGTAGGAATCGTGAAGGACTTGGCACTGCCCTGTAATGCTTTCTTGACGTTGATTGTTGGCCTGTCTTAGAGGATGGGGGGTTTCTTGATGTACTTCTTGGTTTCATTCCGTTGGAGTCTGCCAGGTTGTAGAGACATGGCTAAATGCAGCAGTTATCAACAACTGTTGAAACCCTCTACGAGTTAGGAAGGGAGAGTGCCAGAGCTGTGGTCTGGAATACTCTGTCAGACCCCTGCCATTGCTTGGTGTATCTATCATTGACCAATAGCCCCTGGGAGGAAGACGTTTGCAGAACTGTGTATTTATCAATAAGAAGGTGATGTGTCCCTCTTAAAGATCCAAGAAGGAAGTTGGATCAGTTACAGACACAAAGCCTGGTGTGAAGGGAGTATTCTTGAAGATCATGGAGAAGCATGCCCCCTTACCTCCATGTGGAGGAAAGCGGAGTTATGTAACTGAAACACTAATTTCCAGCTCTATCATTCGTTGTAGTTTGGTATGCATTGCTGAGAGCTTCCTCTGCAGTCAGCAATTGGTGCTGGCACTTGAAAGGTGTCATAAGCTATTATTAACTGTTTCTTAGAGAGTACTATCCTATACAAAATGAAAACACTGTGCCAAGCAAGGCAGAAATTGTTCTGAGTTAGAAGAATAGGTTATTTAAAAGGCTGCAATATTGTGGGAATGCCAGACCAACCCCCTCGAGGAGACAAGGGAAGGGACCCTGCTGTATTCCAGAGTAGGTATTGTCTCACATGCATTTATCACTGAGTGCGTTTCTCAGTGATGTACCTAATGAAGGCAGCTGTTTTGTTGCTGCTGAACTAAGTAAAAGGGAGAGAGGAACAGGACTTTGAGAACTGCACTGAATATTAGTTTTCATGGCAGCTGAATAGATCAGGGTCAAGGCTGAGAAAGGAGGTTGATTCTGACATTTATAGCATGCAACATGACTGGAAATTGTACCCTCA
This sequence comes from Agapornis roseicollis, assembly GCA_002631895.1. Classification (NCBI taxonomy): domain Eukaryota; kingdom Metazoa; phylum Chordata; class Aves; order Psittaciformes; family Psittacidae; genus Agapornis; species Agapornis roseicollis. Next base: position 36,588 of record NDXB01012544.1, on the reverse strand, counting down.
GCACTGTCCTGGGAAAGAGCCATATGCAGTGACAGAGCTAATTCCCAGTTAGATCATTTTGGACTTCTGTTTTTGTTCCCCTCTTTCAAAGTCTGTAACCTTGGATTTGACCTGCTCAGCTAGTTGATTTATTTTTATCCATCATCTCGGAGGTGTTACCAGGGCGGTCTGACAGGCACCAAACACTGCCTCTTAATGGTCAGTGGCATAGTGTGCAGGCTTATTCTTGAAATGCCAGTCACTTGTTTTGGACTAAAGATTTCTAGAAAGTGTGTGCCTGTAGTGCCTGGTTGGGGGTTCTGGTTTTTAACTTTTTGGGGTTTTTTGATATCAAATCAGAAGTTTCAATTTTAGGGTTTGGGATATCCAGTCTGGACAGTGCAAAGGGTTGTTGCGTCTAAAGGGTAGCAGCCTGCAGGCAGCACACAATGGGAGACACCTTGTAACACCAGAGGCACCGTATCTTTGGGGCATTTCTTTCCATTTTCTAGGAGAGATGTACATTGGTGGGCAGGAACATTTCTATCTGGAAACTCATGCTACTCTGGCTGTGCCAAAGGGGGAAGATGGTGAGATGGAGCTCTTTGTGTCAACCCAAAACCTCATGAAGACACAGGTACTGTCTCATTAACCTGCTACCTAAAAGGCATTTGTTTCTCAATTTTGTACTGGATAGATGCTTTTTTACAGTTGGTCCTATGTTGTCTTGAATAAAAGAAACCACATATTGCTCAGAGTTGGGCATGGAATCTAAAGTCCGTATCCATCCTACTGGTGTCCTGAATCTGCTTGCAGATGACAAATACGTTTCTGTTGGCAGCACATCTTTGTCACCAGGGGTTATATGCTTAACTCTTTCTGGAGAGGGTGCCAGCTGGTCAGTAGGCATGGCTGTTGAATGATATGTCAGGAAAAGAGGTGGTATAAACGCTGGCTATATGTGTACCAGCTCTGCCATCTTTGGAGATAGGCTACTGGCGCTATGGGATGGCTTTGCCCTGTCTACTGACTCACCAAGACTGACCAAAGTTTGATAATAGAATGGGGAGAATGGGCAGAGTGGTATGATCATCAAAACCTGTCCTAAATGAGACCTCTGTTTTGGTAACCTTATCTCATGTCAGTCTCTTCCTGTCTGCTGAAGCACTGTGTGCCTTCCCACCTCAGGGATGAAACACTGGGCTTATTGGTTCTAATTACAGCAAATCCAATTGCAGGACCAATAGGATCTGCAACACAACAGAGTATTTGCTCTGTTGCAATGGTTATAGAAAGGCAATGTATTAATATCTAGTTCTTAACACCAGCTTGGCTCTGTACATGTTCTGCTGTTCTTTAGGAGTTTGCTGCTAATGCACTGGGAGTCCCTTCAAATCGGATAGTGGTGCGAGTGAAAAGAATGGGAGGAGGATTTGGAGGAAAAGAGACTAGGAATACTATTTTGACCACTGCAGTGGCTGTTGCAGCCTTCAAGTAAGTTTGGATGTGGAAACAGGGCTTTTTCCTTTCAGACTGTGCCAGCCTGCTTCTTTCTGGAGCATTATTCACACTGGAGCATGTAGAAAGTCTTCATGTCTTGTTACTCTACAGCTTATAGCAAGCCTAGGATCCCCCAAAAGAATCATAGAACAGTTAGGGTTGGAAAGGACCTTAAGATCATCTAGGTCCAACCCCCCTGCCATGGGCAGGACACCTCACACTAAACCATGGCACCCAAGGCTTCATCCAACCTGGCCTTGAACACTGCCAGGGATGGAGCACTCACAACCTTCCTGGGCAACCCATTCCAGTGCCTCACCACCCTTACAGGAAAGAATTTCTTCCTTATATCCAATCTAAACCTCTCCTGTTTATGTTTGAGCCCATTACCCCTTGTCCTGTCACTGCAGTCCCTAATGAAGAGTCCCTCCCCAGCATCCCTATAGGCCCCCTTCAGATACTGGAAGGTCTCCACGCAGCCTTCTCTTTTCCAGGAAGTGTCTAATGGGCTCTTAGCTGGTAGGAGGAATTGAGCCCACTCAGAGGGGTGAAGCTTATGTGGGAATATCAGCTTTTAATAGGAAAAGGGGGAAACCCCCCTTATTCTGATGTTCTTTTGGAGCAATCTGAAAACTCTCGTATCTCAAATTATTTGCCTCTTCACCCCAAACCCTTTTGAAATCCAGCACTAGCCATGTTTGCTGTTTTGTCTAACAGGGGTATGAGAGTCTCTTCCTTGCTTAAAACTACTACACCAGCCTTGCACTGCTGTTTCTGTGCTCTTCTGCAAGCTCTCTCTTTGGATTTTTCCCTAGGAAGGGCAGCCACTGGATAGAAACCCATACTTTTCAAGGCCCTTGAAGCTCAGGGGATGAACCTAGACTCTAACCATTTGTGAAGTGTAGACTGGAAATGTGCTTCTGATTTCTGGAGTTTCAATACTTGCACATACTGCAAGTTTCTGTGGCTGTGAGTGAACATGGCCTTCCCAGCACTGCCCTTGTAGGTGAGGATGCACCCTGCTGGCAATGCCAGATGGATCTTGCAACACAGCAGCAACTTAATAAAAGACCTTTAGAAGAAAACAGCCAACAGGCAGCTCCTGTAGTTAAATAGTTTTATTTTCCTATTCTGAGCAAACCACCTGCTTTTGCCGATTAAGCAGTAATACATGTAAATTTTTTGCTTTCCTTTATTTCTGTGAGCCGAACCACTGTTTTGTATCCTAGAGGTTATGAAATAACAACTATGGCATTCCTTAGATATTTTTGCAACCTGAAGATAGGCACTGAAAAGGCAGAACTGTTAGAAAATGAAGAGCAACTTCTCCTCTCTTAGCATTATTATATCGTTCATATGGCATTCTCCCTTGCAGACCAAGAGAGTGCCTTAAGAAACACTCTGGAAAACAGTGATTGCTCAGTTACTTGTATTTGTCTCTGTGAGAAACTATCCTTTTTTTTACTATAAGAGTCTCTGCAAGAGTTTTCGTGAACAGGTCCCAACTTCTAAGATTTTTTCCTGTTGGTAGGGTTTTTTTACCCAATTGTGCTATTTTCTTGAAAGGAAGATCTATGAACCGAGCAGTTTACCCTTAACCCCCCATTGCTGCTCTGGAAAGCCAATGCTCACCAAAAAGAGGAGAGTCTTGCTCTGTAGGAACTGTGTTGTGTGTTTCAGGCTTTGCCTAATAAATGCATTCTTTAACAGAACTGGCCGCCCAGTACGGTGCATGCTGGATCGAGATGAGGACATGCTGATAAGTGGTGGGAGACATCCTTTCCTGGGGAGGTACAAGGTATGCATACATATAAAATGAATGCATGGCGTCTCAGTGTTATCACCTGGAACATCAGAGAGTAGTAAGATACTGTGGGAAAAAGTGCTGCTCTGGCTGTTTCACTGCTGATGTCCCTGCTGGAAATGGATCAGGTCAGCTGCGTTATAGCATTTTCCCTGTTGAAGTCCTCCAGACATCCTTGTGGTCTGGATTGTTCACTTTGTGTGATCTCAGCATCAACGTTCCCCTCTTCCTTGCAGCCAAGACTTTGCCCCTATTGGCAGTCACATTGCTCTTAGATGCTTCCCTGTTAGTCTACAGTATGGTACTACTGTTTGTTTTGTTAACTTCTTTTCCTCTTCAATCCCCATCTAACTGCTTCTCAAAGCAAAAAAGCAAAAACCTGGTAAGGAAGGTGTGGCTGTGACAAGCGGCCACCACGTGTTTTAGACGAGTTCTCTGGATCAAGTCTAAGATGCAAAGGTGGACCCTTTACTGGGAAGCTTCCTCAGTAGCTGCCTGTGCTGCAGCAGAGGACAATCAGCCTTTTGCCTGTGTAATGTCCATACAGTTTGTGGAGGGAAACACAAAAGGGAACATTGTGTAGAAAACCGATTACTGAGGAGACTCTCTTGACAGGTTGGCTTCATGAAGAATGGGAAAGTCAAGAGTCTGGAGGTTTCATACTACAGCAATGGAGGCAACTCTGTAGATCTCTCCTATGGGGTAAGTAAAACTTTCTGATGGCTTCAGAGAGTTATTGCCTGCAGCACTACTTGCCCACCCTGCTCTTTGACATGACTGAAAGCAGTCCCTGATGGGTTTTTGCAGCTTCTACACTTGCTCTTTGAGTCAACTGACCTGCCTTGGCATGTGCCACATAATTCTTATTGAAGCTGAAATAACTTGGATAAGGCAAAAGGGTCAAGAAAGTTTGCTTTGCATTACAGAGGGCTGTGGTGAGAAACTTGTTGCTCAACACAAGATGACTGATAGTTCCTCAGCTTTGGAGAAAACTTGTTCTTTGGAATAAGAAACACCCAAGTCAACAGGCTGCTCTGGGCAGAGCGCCTAAATCAGCAAACTTGTTCAGGGCTGGCTAAAGCACTGAGGACAAGAACGGGGCTCAGTTCTGAGTTTGTCTTTAAGACTTTTTTCTGCTGATGAGTAAAGAAACCTCTCCTTTTTTCGTCATGTGAGTGACCAACCTGATAAACTAGTGTCAGCCCTGTTTGTTTTAGCTCCCTTTCTCCCTTTCTGGTTCTTTGAGGTGGGTAATGGTATTTAGTAGCAGTTTGGCTCAGCACAAAACCAGGGCTGACAAAAGAATGTGTAGCTCAATCTGTCAACAACAGGGAAGGGTGCTTGTTGTCCTGTTCTTCAGGAAAATGCCACTTGCCACTGCATTGCAAATGGGACAGAATACTGCTTGCACCTCAGTGCTCATCCAGCTGTGTTGAGTGGAACTGCAGGGTGGAAGAGAAAGAGCTGGTGGCTCTACATTAGCTTCAGAGCTTTCCAGCCTGGCTTTGACAGCTAGTGAGAAGTCTGACATGTGAGCCATGTAATGTGCCCCCCCACATTCCTTCTCTTTACCAGGTTATGGACAGAGCTCTATTACATTTGGATAACTCCTACAACATCCCCAATGTCAGCAGCGTGGGCATTATTTGCAAGACCAACTTGGCTTCCAACACAGCCTTCCGTGGCTTTGGAGGGCCCCAAGGAATGATGGTTGCTGAGTGCTGGATGAGTGACCTCGCTCGGAAGTGTGGCCTGCCACCTGAGGAGGTACAGACCCACTGACACATTTCATGGTGGTGCTGCTTTTGAACAAGCTCTGAGAATGGACAAACCACAGAAGTTTATTGAGCATAAGAGTTTTCACTTCATTTTTGCTAAGCACTTAGCAGAGTCTCGGATTTTCTGTATGACAGCCACATTCTATCCTGGGTTATCTTCTACTTCACTGAATTCCCTCAGCAGCCTCAGTTGTGGAACACCTGCTTTAGAGAAGATGTATTTCAGAAAGTCCAAAGGCACCTTACTAACAATGTGCTTAAGTCCCAGTCTCTCTTGAAAATTTCCAGCCTTAATGTCTTAGTCCCCATTTCCCCATAAACAGATATATGTCTGTTAATTCTATTGTACTATAGAGTGAGCAGAGGAGTAAAAACTGGAACTAGCATGCTTTTGATATCTTCTATTAGAAAGATCTAATCTGAAGCATTAAACTTGACGAGTCCTTTATGTGTCTCTTTGGGAAGGTGCGGAAGCTCAATCTTTATAATGAAGGAGACCTGACTCATTTTAACCAAAAGCTGGAGGGATTTACTCTGCGAAGGTGCTGGGATGAATGTTTGTCAAGCTCTAGCTATCATGCCAGGAAGAAACTAATTGAAGAATTCAACAAGTAGGTGTTCTGGAGTTGTCTTGTTACCTGCTGCCTATCATCTTCTGAAGTTCTCTTAGCAACTTGAGTGATACAAAGTCAGACCTTATATTTGTAGAGAGTCTTTAAAAATGTTTCTTTCTGAAACTCCTTTATGCTCACTATGGAAGTAGCTTAAATAAGGCAGGATTTGACCTACCATGACCTGATCTTGTAAGTGAAATGTAGCAAAGGAGAGAAGGTCTGGTAAGTCCAGCCAGGCTTTTCAAATAGCTATTAAGTCATTTTGTTTAGGTTTTCCACTGCCTTACAGTCTCTTTTAGTTGGCAGTTTAGTTAACTGAATAGTTAACAGTCCAGGCAGCTGCTTCTATAGTGCCTGGGGGAACACCTTCAGTTCAGATTTCTTCTTGCTAGGACCTATAAACAAAGCCAATCATTCATAAAAATTACTGATTAACTCAGTCTATATTGCATTCAGGTGCTCTATTTCTGCTTTGATACCTAAGCTGCCAGAGGGAAGCATACTATTGAGTTGCAATGAAAGCCCTCATGAGTAAACAAATAACGTTCTTTCCCTGCAGGCAAAATCGCTGGAAGAAGAGAGGGATGTGCATCATTCCTACCAAATTTGGCATCAGTTTCACTATCCCATTTCTGAACCAGGTCTGTAAGTGTCATTCATCTTTTCAGTAGAGAAGCTAGATTTACACTGCCTCCCCCAGGCCCTCCTCCATTTGTACCAAACTGGAACCTTTCAGAGTAGTCAATTAGTCAAGAAAGAGCATGTTTTGCAAAACAAAATGAGCAACACAACAGTTATCAGTTTATGCTGTCCGGAAGACACCACGGTGCAACTATGTTCCCATGGTATTGTGCTATGTTATTTTCCCTACCTATTCTCTCTTCCTCAACAGTTAACACTGTCTGTGTTGTTTGACCTGACTTGATAGTCTCTCAGTGGTGTTAGTAAGTTCAGGTGAAGGGTGCATCTGTATTTCACAGGGGCAGGTTTGGGTTACTTCACCTGTTTTCTAAGCTGAAAATACTGACTGAAGTTTGTTGTGTCACTGGAACTGCAAGTGAGTTGATGAGACTAACCCAAACTCACCTCAAGTATAAACTAATGGCTTTATTTACACCAAAGAACAATACTGGTCTAGCTCCAAATCAGTTCTCTCTGTAGTTTGTAACTGAAATCCTGCTAAGTACTTCACTAGTTCATTTATGATGACTCTTGGATTACTGTTCCTTTTACAGGCTGGAGCACTAGTCCATGTGTACACAGATGGCTCTGTGTTACTTACACATGGGGGTACTGAGATGGGTCAAGGACTTCACACCAAAATGATTCAGGTAATAATGGGTTTGGCCTTAAGCAAATGAGACATCTTCTCAGGAAAATTACACTCAGTCTACAGTATTGCCTCAGACAGCTTGCTGCTTCCTCTATGTGCATGTGGAGGGTAGCAAACCATGACTAATTCATCTTCATTGTTTCAGCAGCAGGGCTAGATTTCCAGATTATTATCACAATTGAGCGTGAGAATTAGGTACTTAATCATCAGCACTGTTTATTATGTAGATAATGCTGGTCATGCTTACAATCTAACTTCTCTAGCAATTTCATTTCATCCCATAAAACTACAGTTTACATATATTTTATGCAAAAATTAGTTGTATTGCAAACATACTTATCTGCATATGCTAATGCCTTTGTAGTTAAAAAGACCTAAAGGAGTGATACTGCTTTGGCAGGGAAATGAAAGGGAAATCTATAGGGGTCTTTATCCTCTGATTCTTACAACCGTTGAGAGAGGAATTTAGTCTCACAGTAGTGAATTGCATGGCAAAAGTGTATATGTATATGCTCACACACATTCAGTCTGTGAAGGACAAACTTAATGTTCTGGCTAGTGTTCAGTCACCAAATCGACTGAGGCTTCAAGGAAAATGAGATTTAGTACAGGAGAGGGTAGAGGTTGCAATGCTAGCAGTGTAAGCAATGAATGATAATGCTCACGTATAAGAATTGCTACTTACCCATTGTTTCCTTTTGCTCTGCAGGTTGCTAGCAGGTCACTAGGAATCCCCACCTCCAAAATTTACATCAGTGAGACCAGCACAAACACTGTCCCAAATACCTCCCCAACAGCTGCATCTGTCAGTGCAGACATCAATGGGATGGCCGTTCATGTACGGAAACTGAGTTACTTGAACTAGTGGGTTATAAGCTAGGACTGCAGAACATGGAAGTTTGATGTGTGCTTATCTGTTGCTTAAGGAAAACATAACCATTAAAAGGCAATTCCAGGCTAAGGATACCTGATAACTTCTTTACCTGCTACAACTACCAGCATTGTTAGATGATGAATGACTGTATTTTTTCAAGTTGTTCAAAACTCTCCTTCAGTCCTTTTGTACTTCTAAAATGGAGTATTTATGATTTCTCAAAATGAACAAAACAAAACATCCATTTAAATAGCTGGCTTCTTAGTAATTAATGCAGCCTTATCCATAACAAATACATTGTGCTGCACATCTTGGTAACAGATGGTTTGTGAGCTGTGCTTCAGAACCAAAGACCTGTAAATGTTGATACACTCACACTCAGAGCAAACATCCTTCTGTAGCAATGGCGTGGTCATGATTGTCTCTGACATGGCAGAGTTACCAATGCATGTATTTACAGGGTATGAGACTTTTTAATTGAAAAGAGGAATTTAGTACTGATCATTCTTGGGTTTAAAGAAAAGGGGAAGTGTAACCTGAAGTAAAATGATCAGGTTGTTTTTTATTCTCTGCACAGCTTGTCTGAGTGTGTTGAATTTAGGCAAGAATGTTATATATTTTTTTCAGTGTTACAGGATCATCTTCCCAGACATGCTAAAATGTCCTGCTATGACTTGGTACAGATGAAGTTACTGTATAAATGGGTGGACTTCTGATATTTTGTGTCATGGTCCTAAATATTCTGTACTCATTTTGGAGTTCTCTTCTACTATCAGCATAGTCAATCTGCTTTAACATCTTTTTCAGTCAACGTTTCTTCCTGCATAGCAACATGTCTGTTAGTGAACTTTGTTCCTTTTTATGCTAGACCTAAATCCTAAAGGCAATATTGATTTAAACAGAAGGGTCTTTGAAGCTCCTATAAGGTTTTTCATGCTATAAGCTATAAGGTGGCTTTTCAGATCTTTAAATATTGCTTCTCTTTGTTTCCAGAATGCATGTCAGACCATCTTAAAAAGACTTGAGCCGATCAAACAGTCTAATCCCAAAGGATCCTGGGAAGACTGGGTAAGCTGCCTGTATCTGTCATGAGATAAACGGTCATTGTCAGAGATTGTTTGAGTTGGCAAACCCTGTATGCAGGTATATCCTCCAGCCTTCTGCTAGCAAGATCTGAGCGAAGACAGTGACAGAGAAGCCTGGCAAGGGAAGTAACCGACACTTGCAAGAGGTCGTCCCCAGAACATCAGTTATGACTTTAGGACTGAAATTTCTCCAGATCCTGGTGCCTGTCCATGACAAACTTGGTCAAATAGAAGTCTCGAGTGGTTACATTATATCTTTCAGGCTACAGCCTTGGACAGGAAGAAACCTTATTTGTAATGAAGGGATTCTGTGACAAAAATGATTTTGTGAGCTGCCATCCAACTGCTGTAGTGCTCCTTAGATGCAATACCTGTGTGCCCTCAATAGTAAGAGATTAGTGTGCTGTAAGGTCTCAGGCCATTTTCAGATCCAAGTTCTCTTCAAGAGAGGATCTCTGACGTTGTGATTTGAAAGTCTGAGTAGGATTTCCCCTGGCCTCATTGACTGTCAGTTTAACTTTTGTCTCAGGTTGAAAAACTAACCTGTAGCTGAGAGCTGCACAAACAAGAGCAAGTCTTATCCCCCTACCAATGGGCAAGTTCTGCCCTTGGTAGCTGCTGACAGGGCTATTTGGGGAAGCAGCTGCATCGTGATGTTTTCCTTTGCACTGCTGGTGCTGGGTAGCATGAAAGCTGTGTGTCACTGGACACCACCTATTCATGCTCTCCTGGAAATCTGTTTGGGGTTTAGTGTGAGGTGTCCTGCTTATGGCAGGGGTGTTGGAACTAGATGATCTTAAGGTCCTTTCCAACCCTAACTGTTCTATGATTCTATGATTTTCTGTGGTTGGACGATGACTGTTTTCAAACTCTTGTTCACTTTGCCAGATTAAAGCTGCATATGAGAACTGTGTTAGTCTGTCGGCAACGGGGTTTTATAGGTGAGTGAATGTTCACACTGCAAAGGCACAGCTTTTACTTGACTGGGAAATTCTGGGAGGATTTACAGCCCCTATCCCCTGCCTCTGCTCTAACTTGGGACTGCATTCCATCTTCTACCTAGGAATGTTAAGCTGAGGTTAACATTATCCTGGCTGTAGAGAATCAGCTTCTGATGGAGCACAGCTCTTGAGGCCAAGTTCAAATCTCATGTAAATCTGAAGTAGATCTAACTTCACTCTAGGTGACCTAGGTCTGAGGAGGCATAAATGAAATCAGAGCTTTGCCTGGGGCTCTGCTCTGTGTCAACCTCATAACTTAGTTTTGCACTATAACCATCATGAAGGGGAAAAAGGAGGCAGGGGTTTGTCCTTGAGGACAAAGCTGTTTATGGCAATTGGCTGCAGCAGTATCCTGTTTGTTGTGGCATGAGCAGATACCTGTGTTTTCAGTTTCATTCTCCCACTTTAAACTGTGTCTGGTTCCTGTGCAGTTCTGAAATGAAGCACTTTTCTTAGCTTTACTGCTGGGGGAAACCAGAGAGCCATCATCTTTGAGGCAGAGGGGTTAACATAAAACAAAATAAACACAGTATTGGAGAGCTTATTTAGGACTAAAATACAGTATGAGCTCATTTCTGTTGCATCTCTGAAATGTGCTTTTCTCTTAACCAAGTGACTGTCAGTATTTTAATAATCCAGTTTTCAGATAAAGTATAAAATGCCAGATACAAAGTTTGCCATGAACTGGGCTTAAATCACTTCTTAGCTTAATCCAGTTCCCTGTTCAACTTGCTTATGTTCTGAAATTTAATGACCTCCAAGAAATGCTCAACTGCACTCCAAAAGCAAAAAGATTTGCTACTGGCTTGGTAGGAATGAATTCATAATAGTCATCATAAGCCCTGAGATCCGTGGGAAACTAAAGGCTAAAATAGTTGGATAGGTTCAGTCAGGTTTTGGAATACAGAGCAGCTTTAGCAGATCTCCTGTTTATGCTTTTTTGCACGGGCTTGACAGAAGGGCTGAAACAAAAGTGAGTGAGGATTTCTTGCAGTGTGCTTGTATTCATTCTGACTGTTCATTGAATGAAATGTGGGCTTGTTTTCCTTTGTGTTCAGAATTCCTGACCTTGGCTACGACTTTGAGAAGAATGAAGGGAAACCATTCTGCTACTTCAGCTATGGCGTTGCTTGTTCCGAGGTTGAGATAGATTGCCTGACAGGTGACCACAAGGTGAGGGGGTCAGCAGTGAAATAGACCTCTGTGTTCAGGTGAAGGAAACATTCACAGGGAGCTAGAACAAATACTGGGTGTCAGCCTGTTCCTAGCTCTGCCATTGGTCTGGTGTGACCTTCAGTGAATTTCTTAACTCCTCTGTTCCACAGTGCAACAATCTGTAAAGTATAATAAACCGATAATTATCTACCCTGGGGGGATATTAGGAGGCTTAATGAATGATTGCAAAAGTTACTGGATTTGCTTTAGTAAGAGATAGCAGCACTGTGTTCGCACAAAAAGAACAGAAACATACTGGAATTGAGTTAATCATTAAAAACCACACCAAAGACTTTTAGAAAGAAAGAAAAGAGAAAAAAGTATTTCATCAGCATCTGACCTGGTTGGTTATGCTCAGATGCAGAGCACTGGCGCGAGCAGCTGGGAACCAATATAAACTGGGTCCATGGATCTCCGGGGAAAACCTCAGTGAGTTCCTTTAGTTTACTTTAGGGCTGAACCTCAGATTAAAAGTCAGTTGAGCTGAGATAGATGGTTGAACACTGGCCAAGTGTGGGTAGTGGTTGGGTATGTTACTCCTCCTCGTACAAGACCAGGGTGTACAAGCTGCAGTGTTCTGTGCTGATGTATTCTTTATTTCTGCCTTTCAGAACATTCGCACAGACATTGTTATGGATGTTGGTACCAGTCTGAACCCAGCCATAGATATAGGACAGGTAAGTAAAATAGTGTTGCTATTTCTACTGTGTTAAAGTGCCCATACTACTCTCAGGCTTTTCTTGATCAGCCATTATCCCTCTCCAGGTTGTGCCTTTGCAAACAGAGCATTTTAAGCTTGGGTATCCAGTGGGGCATACTTAGCTATGAAAACCAGTTTGACTTAACTAGGCAATAAGCACAGAATTATGTAAGGAAATACCCTTTTGGGCGTTTTTTTGCCTCAGACATTAAGACTATAGGATATCCTCCAATTACCCCCACAATGATGCTTGTCAGCATCTGCCTTGCCTAAGGAATGAATCCAGAAAATACTAATATGATGGAATAACCTCAACCCAGGCTCAGTTTCTGCAGCATGGCATATGAGACTAAATCCCACACTCCTATCTGTCAACATCAAGTCCCCCTTAACTCAGTGAAAATTCTTCTGTGAATAAAGAGATTCTGTTCTCCAGCTACTGCTGTGTGGGAATCTCAATAGGAAGTTGTACCAGTCACTTAGCTTGCAAATTCCTTGGGCAGGGACAAGCCTAAGTCCATATTTTGTGCAGTAGTAATCACAATGATACCTCTCAGCAAATAAAGGTAATAAACACAGGGTCTGATGTACTAAGAGATGAAATGTTAGGTGTCTGCATATGCTCATCTACCCATTTTAGCTCCCTTGGTAACTCTAGATGTTGATGTAGTGTGCTTCCTGCTGCTTTAGCTGAAATGAAACTTCATTCAAAGCAACATTTTTCCTGAGAGAGACTTTTTTGGAAGTGGCCAAGGGGAGAAGGAGCCTTTCCATCTTCACAGCCTGTCAGTTTGGGTACGAAGAGATGGGCTAATCAGAGCCTGCCAAAGACACCTCAATTTCCTGTGTCCTTCAAGGAATTGCTGCAGAGGACCTGGGAGCACAGGAAAGGATATTGTGTGACTGCAGGACCAAAAGTACAGAGAGCTAGGTTAACGAGCGTTCATGCCAGACATCTACACTGCTCTGCCTCTGTGAGCACAGAGAGCAGAGCTGCTTCATGTCAGGTTATTCAAGCACATCCTCCTCTTGTAGCTGCTTCCCTCCCTGTTTCCCCTCCTAAAATTGACGGTGGTCTTTAGTATTTGAATGGATATGGGAGTGTTTTTTGCAGGTGTCTGTGCTGGTCACCTGAGAATATGCAGTACTTAGCAAAGCATTTGTACTGAAATAGAAAGTACAAAATAGTTTATCTTCAGGTATGTCATCTTCAGTCTTCTTGTTCTTTGAATTATCAGCAAGTACAACTTACTATGGGTTCAAACTTAAACAGGAGAGGTTTAGATTGGATATAAGGAAGAAATTCTTTCCTGTTAGGGTGGTGAGGCACTGGAATGGGTTGCCCAGGGAGGTTGTGAGTGCTCCATTTCTGGCAGTGTTCAAGGCCAGGTTGGACGAAGCCTTGTGTGACATGGTTTAGTGTGAGGTGTCCCTGCTTATGGCAGGGGGGTTGGAACTAGATGATCTTAAGGTCCTTTCCAACCCTAACTATCCTATGATTCTATGATTCAGTGGTAACCTGCCTGTGAAAGTATGAATATTTTGGCATTGGTTTCCTTTTTTCCCTTGCTTCATCAAACAATTCCTGTCCTGCATTTGCAGTGTATCTGTTTGTGTGCATTTGTAAATTGCTTTACCTGCCAGGGCAATGCAGCCACATCTTTATAGGAACACAGGGATTGTGCAAAGCTACCAAGCTGTACTCAGCAGAAGGGACAAGGGTTTAGGGATGAAAAGTGGGAAATTCATCAGGAGGGGAGGGCTGGAAACTCTGGTAGAAATCATCACTGTTTGTTCTAGTGCAGGGAAGAACAGCAACAAAATATACGTGACCTTGTTTGGATGTGTTTGTAGATAGAAGGAGCATTTGTCCAAGGCCTTGGGCTCTTCACCATGGAGGAGCTGCGCTATTCTCCTGAAGGAAACTTGTATACTCGAGGGCCTGGGATGTACAAAATCCCAGCATTTGGAGACATCCCAACGGAATTCTATGTGTCTCTTCTCCGTGACTGTCCAAACAGCAAGGCAGTTTATTCATCCAAGGTATACCTGTGAAATCTGCAGGCCTCTTCCTGCTCTATAATGCTGTGATGCTGGGTATGATGAAGTAATGATGCATGTGTGTAAACAGTTTACTTTGCTATGCTGCCTGTATTCTGGGGTCAGGATGTTTTCTCATTCCTTACCAGAGGGATGCATATTAATCCTTTATAGTTAGGAAGAACTGAAATGACCTCTGCACATTGCTGTCCTGATTGTCTGTTAGAGAGAACTGAAGCAGCTTTACTGCTGTAACAGAGGCTGCAGCCTTCCTCTGTATGTCAGTTCCCTGGTTGCTCTTCCCCAGCACCAGAGCCACCAGTGCAGATAACATTTCCAGGGGTGCCATTTCCCCAGGTCTGATACACCAACATTTTGCGTGTCTGAGTTTTCATGGTTTGTTCCTTTACTGTTTCAGTGCTCATGACACCCTTAAAGGTCCATTATTAACCCATGTGTCCTTCGGCTGTGCCCACTGCAGTCAGTGCTGCTCTCTGCAGTTAGTGAGGGCTGCACAGAGTGGGGCTGGATGTACAGCATCAATGAATTTGCTTTACTTATGGTTCAACAGAGCATTTAGAGACTATCTAACATCCTTATCTGTATATGCCTGGCCTGCTTCCTTAGAGATTCCCATTTCCCCTTCATCCACATGAGCATCTTCATCAAGGAGAAGTTTTTGGGTGATCAGTGGTGATGGCAATTAAGAAAAAAGGGGCTGGCAGGGACCTCAGTACTAGATAATACTTGTAATCCCTGAGGAAGGCATTCCTGCTAGTTTGCAAGGACCTCTAGTGATGGAACATCATGGTCTCTGCCTAGACAACTCACCACTGATTTATCTGAATTCCCTTTGCTGCAGTTTTAGCACCATCCCAAAGTTTGTGGGAATGGGTTAGTCCCTTTTTAATTTGTAATAGTCTTGCTGTGCCAGAAAGCCTCTCCTTTAAATGGACTGAGAGCTGTTTTAGCTCAGTCTTACCTCACTGATACCATGTGGCAGACTGGAGGCTGTTTTAGCTTCATGTTTCCTCACTAATCACATCTGGTAGGCAAGGGGGTGTTTTGGCTTGGCTTTTGCTTCCTGACCACATCTGGGAGACTGAGACATTACAAAGAAGGAATGAGGAATGTAAACAATTTCTGATAGTCACATAGGGCTTGGTCATCTTTCTTTAGCTTCATTAGTTTTTCAAAGGCCAGGACTGTTTTGGACTGCAGCCTCACTCTTGCTTGTTCTCTGTCTAGGCTGTGGGAGAGCCACCTCTGTTCCTGTCAGCCTCAGTGTTCTATGCCATTAAAGATGCCATCTACTCAGCAAGAAAGGACTCTGGCCTGACTGAACCATTCAGGCTGGATAGTCCTGCCACCCCAGAGAGGATCCGCAATGCTTGTGTGGATATCTTCACCAAAATGGTAATAGCTTCTGGTTCCATTGTCTGCTTCTTACCCCATGTGATGGAGTGTGTGTGCTGGTTACAGTGGCCCTGGTCTGGGATTAGGGCAAGATCAGAGGCTGTGGCCCTGCTTAAGTAGATGGGGTTCGTTTCATGGGTGCTATCCTTCATTTAACATGCCACCAAATGAGAGACCAATCCATAGACCAGCACTGCTAGGGCTCCTATTGCAGAAAGGGTTACTATACAGTATCATGAAGCTGCAGTTCTTCCCTCAGTCCTCCAAGTGCTGTCTGTAGAACAAAGGCCCTGACTTGTTGTCTTGATGCTCCTGACTACATTCTCTCAGGGAATCACCACCACTAGCTTATCTTGCAGGTCCATTCTGTGATTTAGTGGTGTCCCTCAGGGAGGGAGGGAGAGGAAAGTGTTACTGAAAATGCTCACTTTTTCTCAGTGTTATGATGACAGGAGTCTTCTTAGAGGCTGTGGGCTTAATCTGAATGAGCACAGGAGTGAACCCTTTCACTGTTTCTTCATGGATTCCTCCTGTTGTGACAGGGCTGCATAGGAGTTGATCCCTGCACAGGGGCCTGCTGATTGCAGTATACTCAGGAAACAGCTGTCTCTCCATGTGGGCATCCTCCAGGCTTTGGCCGGCTTGAATCCCTTTGTGGTTAACAGCAAAACCGGGTTATCTTGGTCATTCTCACCTGACACCTGCATCCCTGTCTGGGAGGAGGGCTTGGAAATGGTTTTGAGGGCTTGCACAAGCTGTTGACCATCAGCCCTTCAGCTAGAGCCAGGCCCAGCCTCTAACAGAGGTGCCATGAGGCAGGCATCTCTGTGTTTTGAAGGACTGGGGTATGAGCTCAGGTCTTCAATGGTACAAAGTCACCCATCTCAAAAGGAGCATAGTGGGGCATTCCAAACCCAGGCCAGGACCTTCATTTGTTGCTAACTTAGTTTGTTTTCTCTTTACAGTGCCCTTCTGCTGAGCCAGGGACCTTTAAGCCATGGTCTGTGCGTGTGTAGAAGGGAAGCTTGAGGAGCAAAATCTCCTCCTGAAACTGAGCTGACACCAGAGGGACCACAAGGCAGTAGAACTATAATGGGAAAAATAAATCTGTGTTCATGCAGCTCATCCACTGATTCATGGAGCTTTCACATTTAATTGTCCAATCATTGTTTCCTCTTGCAGAAGGGATTGCTGCCAGATCATAGCTGTGATGTAAATTCAAATGAAGAGTAAGTGGAAGCTGATGTTATCCAGATGTTATTGAAAAATCATCCAGGTTTCATTTAAAACTGCTGTGAGGATGGGAGACATGCTTATTGCCAGCCAGTGTGAAATAGCAGGGTGGTTGTTTCTTCTTCTTCTGCTGTAGGAAAAAGATGGATCACCTTGTGATGCTGTGCCAAGACCTTAAATGCATTATACCCAGACAAACAGTCCTCTAGCTGAGATGGGGGAAGGCATGAGAGGCACTGAGACCTGGACCTTGTTGTGTCTCTTCGGCACACAAAGCCTGATATACCCTAGAGAAGGAAGAGGAGGAGTTTTGGTGTAAGCTAACAAAGATGGTCTTGCCTATCTAACAAAAGGGGTTCACAGGAATATCCTAAAATGTGACCAATTGCTGATTTGTCCCATGTTAAATGACTATTGCTTTATCTGCACTGGGGCTTTAATGAATTCTTAGTTCACATACTACTGATTAAAGATAAAAGCTAGACCTATACCAAGAAGACTTGCAGCAAGATGCTGCTTCATTAGCACAGCCTTTTCCCACCCCATACCTCCACATGTTTCCCTATCCTTTAGATAAGAAAGGACATCAGAGATCTAGGAATGACAGAGAAAGTTACTCATGGTTCTTCCTCAGGCAGTTTACCCCGGCCCAGGAAAGGGAGAGGATGGACACAGCTGGGGATTAGGTGGCTCTGGGTGCCCTCTAGGGTCAGTCCCTTGCTGTCGTGCTATTGCCTTGCCGTCTTTTCCAGACAGCCCTTGGTTTTGCTGAATGCAAGAGAATGAGAATGTTTTGCTACAAGGACTGCTTGTCTGAAAGATGTGCTATGTGATGACCTCGTGTCTTCTGGGTTGAATGAGTTTTTCATGTTGGATTTAACGCTGAGCATCCCTCTTCACCGGTTTTGTCACTCAGATTTAACACTGTAGCATCATGTTACCTCTAGGTGATATCAGCCATGTACTGTACCTGCTCATCATGTGCCAACTCTTACCTGTTTCTGTAGCCCAGAGCTTTATAAAGATGTCCTTTTTCAACCTTTGCACTCCTAAGGCCATCCACAATATATGGTGCAAGAGGATGTAACTCCATTGCCTTATATAAGATTTTACTCACATACGAACTGCTTAAAACTGGCCTCCATCTTAGGACTGAATGTATGCACAGTTTGAAATATGTTCTTTAAGCACTCCAGGGTATATAGCTTGGCAATATGCAGATTTATTTCTTGGCTTAAAATATTATGGTTCTACCACCTAGAAGAAGCGCATTTGTGCATGTGAGTTGCAGAAAGTACTTTGTGCCTGCTGGGCTTGCTATGTAATTGTTTTGTTAATTGAAATGTGATATTGCTGTTTCTTAAGCATAGAACGTGTGCTAATGCACAACACAGGAAGCTACAGGCAAAGAGTATGATGTTGAAGAGCTTCCAGCTTTGTCTCAAGGGAAAGCCACCAGTGTTCACAAGAGACCTGTGGGTGTCCTGGGACATGGTGGGATGTCACCAGCAGGATGAGTAAGTGCTCTTCATCCCTCATGGTTCTGGAGGCACCTTTTCCATCATTTCAGGAGGGGTTTGTGTGTCTCACAGCCACAGCGGCTGCCTGGTCAGGTGCCATTTGTAAATGAGATGTATCAAGTCTCTCTTTTGTTATTTGCTTTGTGTGTTAATTTGAAGTGTATTTGCCACGTGAGGTGTATGTGCAGCGGTCAGAGCAGGCTAGTTCAGTGCAGACCTTAGCCTGTGGAGCCAGGGTTGCTGCAGCACCAGTGAACCACTGTTTCCCAAGCCCCAGTCCTTGCCCTCAAGCTCACTGCAACTCAGGGCCCTCTTATTACCCTTTCACAGCTGATGGAAGGAGGAAACCACTTCCTTTTGGGGTGCACTGGAATTGAAAGTAGATTATATCAAACACCTGAGGGAGGGAGGATAGTATAAAATCAGGGTTGCAAAGTAATTACAGAAACTAGTTTTGAGGGTGTAGGAAAAAGGGAAGCTTAGAGACTAATAGGAGTTTACAGAGAGATCATAGTAATGCCTGTGGGTGAGACTGGCACCCTAAGGACACAAAGCTGAGGTTTTCATTTCACCTCTCAGTGTCTTAACATTTCATACATTGGTTTCCTGTGGAACTAAGCGCCAGGCACTTTAGGGAAGGAGGGCTGGCAGGAATAATGTGGACTGCTCTACAAAGCTGCCTGAGAACAGCTCTCCTGCTGTCAGTGCATGGCACTGCCCTCTGCCAAGTGCTGCATCAGATCTTGTTACGCACATCTCCCTGCATGGGATTGCAGCTTGCAATTGCTGAAGGGAAGGCTGCTTATGAAGAGAGAATAATGCTCCCAGTGAAATACAGTGTGGATGCATGGCTAACCTTACAGTCCTTCCAGAAGTGTATTCTCAGAGGAGGAACTGTGCCACCTTGCCAGACTGTACAGTATTACGCGCAATAAGGGCACTTAAGTCATAATTGCTGTACCTGGGTAGTTTGTGTGAGGGTGGAAGGAGGCCATCTGATCTGATGTCTAAATGTTATTGATCGCATGTCCTTTGGAGAGAGAGGGAAGCCAAGTTTTCAGTAATTTCAGTTTTGGGTCAATTCTAATCTGCATCTTTCACTATTGTTCTGTAATGAGCATTGTCAAATCAGTGTCCTTGTCACATGAATGTATGCGGAATTCTCTGTGAATGTCACAACACTGCAAAATAAAGCTAAAAATTGGTCTGGAAGCAAGTGTGCTATGGTAAAAATCTGTCACAATCTGAAAGCTGGACAGCTTCAGCTCATCCTTGGTGTTTGGCAAGGATGGACCCTTCCCAGGGGCAGGTCAGCTCAGTGGCCAAGGCTGGGAGAGGATGGGTAGTTGCCATGTCCTTATCTCATCATTAGCGAGTGAAGCTGAAAGCTAAGCTTGGCCCATTTGAGTCGGTCCTGTAAAGGGGGAACCTCAGTTAAAACTTGCAAGTGGAGCAAGCATCTTGTGTTTCTGGGGCCCTCTTGAGCTTAAACGTGCAGGAGATGTTAAGGTCATAAATCAGGAGCTGTTCACACAGCATGGATAAAACCATGGGCTGGTGGTTAGGGTTAGGGTTGGGCTGGGGCTGTCCTTCACTGAGCATGGAATGGTTGGGAACATCAGCAGCAGTTCCTCAGGAGGGTATGCCACCCTGTGTCATACCTCACCTACTTGTGTGGAGTAGACAGACTCCATGTGATGTGCTCCGTTGGGAGTGCTTCATGTATCTGCATGGAGAGACTTGTCCCAAGGAAGCCATTGCCAAACCTCTTGGCCTAAAAGGGAGCCCAGAACACAACATGGCAGTGCAGGCAGAGTGCAGGTGGATGGTGCTCTGATTTGCAGGAGGCCCAACTCACCCCACCCCACACCCCCAGGCTTGCTGAGAGTTGTTCAGCCCCATCACAGCTCAACTCATGCACTTCTCCAAATCCCAATGCCATGTGTTTCCCTAGTGCCTGCTATTGCCACATTTAAACACAGTTCAGCCACGTGGAGAGCCTCGATACCCTGTCCCAGCAGTGGTCCGTCTCTGCTTTCTGCTGTGCCTTTTGGAGTGGTGACATGGACAAGTGTGCTGCATACAGCTCTGGAGCAAAGGTCTTTCTGTGACCCCAGCAGTACCACAGAGCACTTCCATTTGGATTAGATCTCTCCAAACCATTCCCTCCAGCTGGGATATTGCTACCAGGTCTCCGGGGTGCTGCGGAGGTCTGACAGAAAGCTGCTGGAGAACGGGAAAGCAGCAAGGTCCCAGCGGTAGAAACGAGCCAGTTGCTGCTTCTGCTGGAGGGACAGCTCGCTGAACATCTGCTCTGATAACCAGCCATAGGTCCAGTGCACTTGGCTGTCGGTGAACTCCGGGAGGAGGCTGTCCATAGGCAGCCCAGCCCTCTGCAGCAGGTAACCCAGCTCCTGCCTGAGGAAGCCAAACATCACCACATAGTCATACTGGACAAGGCAGGGCAGGCAGATGCTCACAAGAGGCTTCCAAGGCATGCTGGCATTGCGTGATCCACTGTCTAGAACATCCTGAACAAAGCTGCTGAAGGAAGGGCTGCTGCCCATGCCTTGCATGAACGTGGAAATCAGCCTGTGGAAAGGGTCCCTGATAAACAGCACTTTGGTGTAGGACCCTAATACAGCCTCTATCTCCGTCAGGTTGAACTCGCTCAGCTGCGTCTCCCGCGTGTGATGCCAAGGGTAGGGAAGCAGCACCGGGAGCGTCACGTTTTCCTTCTCCAGCTTTCCCAAAAGCTGCTGCCATTCCTCCATCCCTGTCGATGGCACTTGGCAGTAGAGGAGGTCCAGCTTGGTGCTGACCCTCAAACTTGAGAGCAGGCGGGCTCTGTCCTCCAGGCTCCTCGGCAGTGTGGTCACTTTGCCCCGTTGGCTGCAGAAAGCTCTTAGTCTCTTCTTCCTGAGCTGCTGGATGTGAAGGAAGGTGTCCAGGGTCAAAGTGAAGCCTTCCTCCGCCCCGGGGACCAGGTCACCTGGGAAACACCATTTGAAGATGGAGGGTGACTAAAGTTCATAGGGGACCTCTGCCCTGAGCCGGCACAGGATGCTGCGGAAGGTCCTTTCCCAGCCACTGCATCGTGGAAAGGACATAGCACGAAGAAAGAAGATGGGAAGGGGAAGGGAGACCTGCCTTGCGTGCTAAAGAGCTCAGTTTTGCCAGGAAATGGGCTTCTGTCCCTGTGAAAGTGGGGGATCTTGGACACACAGAGCCCTCTTTCCCCAGACCACCGTGTCTGAGCACTGACCTGGACTGTAGCAGTGTGCCACAGGCCCCCTTCTCCACTAAATCAGAGCTTTTGCCTTTATCTCCTCACTTTCAGCTGAGCTTGACTGAGGTACATTTACCAAAATGAGTCAGAAATATTGTGGGAGCTGAGAAGTAGTAAATTGCTTCTGTTAATTAGTTAACATCAGCTATGAAATGTATGTGAAAGCAAGAGATTATCCTTAATGGCTCAGGGCAATTTAGAGATCCAAACGCACTTCTTGCATCACTTCCATATGTAAATTCCGTCTACTCTAGATAAAAAGGCAAAAGCAAATAAAACCCCAAAAGCAAACAGAAGCCAGAAGAAAACAAAGCAAATATAAAAGGCAAAAGCAAACAAAAAGCCTCTATTGCAGTAGGTTTAATTTCTCAGATTCCAGCTTTGCTTTTTGCTCTTTATCTTCTTGGGTTTGATGTGAAGGGGCCAGAGCGGGTTTGAATGCAGGGGATGAATACCTGCCTTGCTGCTTTATTCCTTTATAGCAGCAGTGCATCCGCCTCATCTGCCCAGTGAAGACATTAGGCAGCCCTGGGGAGATGGTCCCAGGTCCTTGGGAAGTTAATTATGGAGGCCAGTTAATTGTGGAGGCCATTGCACAGGGAACAGATACACAGCTAAAAATAGGAATAGGTCTGCAGGAACCCAGGAAGAAATAGCAATGCCTGAGGCTGTCCTGAGCTTCAACTGCCCAGCCCCATGCCGATAAGAAAATCTAGTGATGGCTTTGCCCTGGATTGACCAGCACTGAAGGGGAAGGCCAGGTTGGACAGAGCCTTGGGCAACCTGGTCTAGTGTGAGGTGTCCCTGCCCATGGCAGGGGGCTGGAACTGGATGAGCTTTAAGGTGCTTTCCAGCCCAAACCATTCTGTGATGTTTTAGGCAAGAGAGGCATTAATCACTGATTCCCGGGCTCCCTCCTGCATCCCCAGCATTGCACCTTTCCCGGCAAAGGTTTGGGAGTTACCTTCAGCAGTTTCCCCATCACACCTGGTATCTATAACCCCACTAAGGACATAAAGCTGCAGGGCTCCATAGCAAGGGCTTTCTCCACAGGTTACCCAGCCCCGGGGGCTGTGCAAACAGCATCTTCCGTGCTGTAAGCATTTGCCCACCCAGACCCTCCAAGGTAATCCCCAGGCCATTCATTTCCCCCAGATACAGAAGAGCTGCCTCCATACGGGAGCACCGCGGTGCCCCTGGCATTACCTCTGTGTCCAGTGGCCGGGCTCCGGAGCAGCAGCCTCCAGCTCAGGAAGGTGGCGATGCCCAGGGCAGCGGAGAAGATGAGGCGGGGAAGGAAGCGCATTTCTTGGGTGCTGCTGCGATGCTTGGAGCTGAGCACAGCGAGGGCGAGAGAGAGGGCGGTGGGGAGCCTCCTGTGTTTATTTAACAGGAAACACACCCAGAGCTGGGTTAAAGTACTGTTTGGGCAGCAGCCCTGCTTGGCGAGGGGCAGGGAAACGGCCTGAGGCACAGAAGGTGCCTCCTGCTCTGTGTTTACAAAGTGAGCTTTTGAGGCAGAATCTGCCTTTTCCTTCAGCGGCGTTGCCATCCTCAGTACTCAGCCACACCAGATGACTGTGGTCCCCGTAAGAGCCACCCTGCAGACCCAGGTGGGGAGAGGCGTCCCCCATCCCCTGATACACCCTGTTCTCTGCTGGCTTTGCCTCTCAGTGAAGCACTGCTGTGGGGAGTGTTCAATGATGGGCAAGTGAATGGTGGTCTCTGGGTCCTGTCTCCATAGCGCTGGAGGGTCTTTTAAGGTAGAAGCTGGGGCAGGGGAGGTGATGTGATGGGGCACATCCAGTGTTAGATGTTCCAGCCCAGGAGGGACTGCTGAACTGCTGCCTGTGCCCTTTTTGCTGGGGGCTGCTTAAAGTCTGTGACCGCTGCTTGTGGTGTGAGAGACCCCAAGCAGAGCAAAGGCCGTGTTATACCACAAAGGGAGTGCTTCCCCAGTGAGATGCAGCATGACCAGGGAGTGTGACAACTGTAAAGACCAGGGCAAAGGAGACCACAGCAGCCTGGGGAGTGTGACCTGCTCCCATCTGGCCCCATGACTACAAAGACTTCAAACCAGGCAGTGATCATATACAGATTGCCTTTTCATGGCGAGATCAGCATCTCATGGGCTGGCACAGGGCAGGGACACACTGACCGAAAGACCTGCAGCTGCGAGAGGCTGTAGTGGCTAAAGGAGATGGGATTGCTGCTTCAAAGCCTGGGGAGAGCAAGCGGGCCGGGTGGGCACACAGCCCCAGCCAGGCACGGGCACAGGGGCTGCGCTGCATGGGGGCCTGCCAGTGAAGCATCCCTGGGTGGTGGAAACCCCTCTTGCAGGAGGTCCTGACGGAGCCCAGTCTTATGTCAGGAGTGGATTTGCCGTCGTTCGGACTGGATAGCCGCGTCTTTCCCACCAGAGGGTGCTCCAGGCCCGAGCAACCCCTGGCCGCGTCCGCTGCGTTGGGATGTGCACATCCGCTGCCGTTCGAGGAACCATCTTCATCCTGGTTACGGTCACAGCTGCGGCTTTAAAGTCTGCTGGGTCTCCTTCGAGCCTTGGGAAAGCTGCTGGGACTATGGGAAAGGCTGTGGAATGCTTTTCATCCCTCCGTGAGGAGGATGCGTGTCCTTTAGGTGATGGCATCCCGATGGGATTAGGTCTTGCAGCAGGATCTCACTGTGTGTATCCCTGCAACAAGTCCCCCAAACACAGGAGAAGCAGGGTGCAGCCTGAGGTTGGGGTATATGGGGGCAGGAGTGAATGGCCACCCTTTGTTTCCCATCCCAGCAGAAGACATACATTTCAGTGTGAGCTGCAGTGCCATGCTTGCTTCTCTCAGTGTAACGGATCTTAGGGCAGGAGGATGCCTGAGTGAAGGCATTATTAGTAGCTTATTATTAACCAGGAAATTATTATTACTAATAAATATTGTTAATAATAATAATCATTAATTATATGATTATATGATAACTATTATTATTATTAACTGATAATAGGTGTTTCTTGTGTCAGTAACACAAGACCATCCCACAAGGGCTGCACAGTGATCAGTAAATCACTGCAGTGCAGGGCTCTGCACAAGGCAGCACATCCTCCATCGCAGGCTCACATCAGCTTCCCTGCTCCTGGGTACCAACCCCGTGCTTCTCTGCAGCTCCCAAAGCTGCTCTGAGGCAGCTGGGCAGCAGCATCCATGGCCTGGACACACACCAGAGCCCTACAGGTGCTCAGCAGGAGCTCTCCCAGCCACCAACGGACCTGGCTTGAGCACAAGGAGGTGCTTTATATGCAGTAAGGTTAGTGAATCACAGAGGCAGAAGCAGCTCTGTGAGTTCTCTTCACTGAGCAGGTGGCAGCAGCACGTGCCTTCCTGCATCAGAATGTCACACTGCAGCAGGGACTGTCCCAGCCGCAGCCCTGCTGAGCAGAAACGCAGCTGAAGCTGGTGGAGAGAAATGAAGTTTGTTTGTGTTTTACAGCCATAAGGTGAAAGCATAAAGATGGTCTCTGCCTGAGGGACAGGGAAACAGCGGAAACCCCCCTTTGCTTTGCATTGCAAAGTTTTACTGGTATGGGCCTTTTCAGAGGAGCAGGAGATGCAGGGTCTGCTGTGCCTTTGTGACCTGCAAACAGGAGAAACTTCTGAGTTTAGGGGGTACAGAGGAGCAAGGAACTTCTCTGACTTGGATCTGCCATTTAAATGGGGTTTGTCCCCAGGTGTTCTTGTCTTTGTGGTGCTAAGTTTTCCCAAGTGTGTGTAGGCACTTCAGATTTAAACTTGTTGCCAGGCTTTCCCTGCTTGTCTCCGACTGACTGCATAGAAGTGGTTGACAAGGCCAAGACTCATCCTTGGTAGGAAGCAGAAGGCTTCCTACCTTATGTTATAGGGAGGAAGAAAACTTTTCGGGTACAGAAGTTGAGCCAGGTAAGGAAACACTCAATTCTACTCGATGCAATTACACAAGGGGATTAATTAGGGAATTCATGTGAAATTACACCTTATTTGGGCACACTCTTATTGCTGTACATGTGAGAAAAAGCTACTCTCCTTTTCTTTATAGTCAGGATAGTCTGAATATGGATTTCCAGATATAGTCCCACCAATAGCTCCAATTGGATTGCCTCAGGCTCCCTTTTTTTCTCCCATAAGACACAAACCCTTTGGAGATATTCTTACATGTTAATAAACATCCTCATCTTCGGCCTTCCCACATTCCTCCCATGCTTCCAAATTGTGCTAAGTATTGTGTTGTGTGACCATGACCTGCAGGCACTGGTGTGTCGGTCCCCCCTTCCTTGTTCCTTGTTGCTCCTCATGCTGGTGCCTGTGGGAATGTGAACTCTGCAAAGCGATGGCAAATGCTGCCTCATCCAGCGAGGGATGTTTTTACATTGCGGGTAAAGGAAGAGCAGATAGGAAACCTTCTTCTTCTCCTCCTCCCACTTCTTGTTTGGAAACTCGGGATACAACATCCATGTTTTGCATGTGATGTTGGGCCTGTTGCACAGCAGAAACGCAGGAGCAGCCGGAAGAGGAACAAGCTAACCTGCTCCTGTAGCATTATTTAACATGGAAAATGCTTGTTGTCTTTGGAGAGTCCGAAAAATCTTTTAAGGCTGCTGGCTGGGGATTCCTCCAAATCAAACCAAAATGTTAAGGAGGAAGTGGGTATCTGTGGATAAACTGGGGGTGCTGCAAGCTGAGGGAGTGGCCTCTTCTCCATCACATCTCCTGATCCCTGAGCTCCTCTCTGGACACTCACGGGGAAGGTTGGCTGCCCAGCTTGCTTCAACACCAGGGCATACACTGACCTCATTGCCTTTAGTCACTGGAACTGCTCAGGATGAGGTTTAGCACTTTAACACATGAACTAGAGCATGTCTGTAAACACTGGCTCCTTTAGTCTCATGGTCATTGAAGAGATTTGGCCAAAAGGCCTGTTCTTGGCTGTTTCCTCGTGGGGAGGATTTGGAGTGTTCTTCTCTCTGGCTCCTGCCAGATGTGGGCAGCTGTGGGGTAAGTCAATCAGCCCAGTACCCTGGGCCTGTCTCCATCTCCTCCAGCACTTGCCATCAAGCTGACAGTGTTAGCAGGGAAGGCACAAAGGTGGACATTTGTCCTTCTGCATTGGATGGAGAGCACCAGGCTGGCTTCAGGCAGGAGGGGAGAAAGCTGGAGGCCACAGGGACTGGCTGGTGCTGGACCAGAAATAGTTATGCAAGGAGGAAAGGAAAGGAAAGCAAGTTCACATTGCACCAAGCAGCAGGTAGGACAATGTTTGGAGGGGCTGTGCAACTCTGGCGCTTCCTGTTTTCCGTGGGCAGGAGCTGTGATTGTCACTTCTTATTCAGCTCCTCATCCTGGGAGGAAGACACTATCGGGCTGTCCAGGGGCAGCAGGATGTTTATGTGGTAGGCTGAGTCAAGGTACTGCTTTTAATACTCCCCGGAGCAGAGTCATTGGGGGAAATGTACATTTTAGGTTTTATTTTTACTTAGGAAAGGCTCATGAACATCCAAAGAGCTCTGGGATTGCCATGCAGGCTGCGGGCCTCCCTGCCAGCAACGAGATGTGTTTTTCTCAGGCTATTACACAAGGATTTTACAAGATGCCCTGAGCTATTGGTAATTCAGGGAGGATTCGTGTAGTTAGTGATGCTATATTGAGAACCTTGGCTTAATTACTACAGAAGCTGTTAAACTTTGCATTGACTTAGCTTAGGGCCCAATGTCAACGTGAACACCTAGTGCTGGTAGAGAGGGGTAAGGCCTCTCCTCCGCCTCCACCATATGCCCACCCAGAGGACCCATCGCTGCCCACTTTATTAAGGATAAGCATGTTTTCCTGGGAGAGGGGGGTCAAGGGACTCAGTAAGCCTGAACTTCTTAAAAACAGAAGGATTACAGCCATCATCTCTCTGTGGTGGCAGGTGGGAATCTCATGGGAGAGAAAATAGTGTGTTTGGATCTACACGTGCAGGGGAAGGATGCTCATGGGGCTAGTGGCCATCATCTCTATCCCATCGCCTGCCATGGGACCAGCAGCCATCCATCCTATCACCCACATCCCATCCCTTCCCATGGGAGCAGCAGGCAATCATCCCATCACCTGCATCTCATCCCTTATCATGGGAACATCAACTCCCCACATAGCTTCATGGCCTGCTTGAACAGCACAGGACCTTTTATCACTGAGAGTTTCTCTAACAAGCTCTCAGTCTTGCTTTGCATCCCAAGCACCTCCCAGCTCCTCCTGGCCTTCCTCACTCTTCCTCCCGCTGTTAAAATGCACTGGGACTGTGGGGAGAAGCCTGGAGTGCTCACAGAGAGACCAGGCAGTGCCTGTGCATGTGTGGTAATAGGGCAGATCTAGTCTTTCACCTTCGCTTTCTCATTTGTTTGATGTGGATCAGGTCTTGTCCTGGCTGTTCTGTTCCTTAACAACTTGTGCTTTAGGGAGCAGCTCTTGGCTGCCCTTTACATTTCAGTGCCCTACAAGCACTAGTGTGGGCAGATGCTTTTTTATTTAATCCAGACACTTCTCTTTGGACCGCTCTTCCTTTTGGGAGCAGAGAAAGAGGGAATACTCCAAGCACCCTCAGGAGCCTCCTCTTCACTCCACTGATGTGGGGGCAAAGCCTCTGCTCAGTCTCCAGCTTCACAGAGATTGTAGGGTCTTGTGTAGCCACAGTGGTGCTGCTGGGGGCTGCACAGAGGAGATCTGGGTCTGGAACATGTTGGGAGAGCCTGGAAAAGAGAGGGTGGTGGTGAAAAACGTTGGGATGGCAGGAAGGGAACCTTGGGTGTAGAACATCACTCACTGGACCCAGATCTTGATCTCTCTCCTGCATTCCCTGAAGTGGGTGAGGAGGACATGGGCAAAGCAGGATGAGATCTCACGGGATTTGAGCTTGTGTCTCCCATGAGTCCTCTTTCCCTGAGCCTCAGCTCCCCTATTGCAAAACTGGGACCCCTTCCCCAGGCTTCACACCTTGTGCCTGCCCCACTTCTTGGGGGAAACAATTTTGCTTTATGTTTAAAGCAGCGTTTTCCCCTTTTTGCCTCATTTTTGTGTGCCGCTGCCTGGCCAGGTGAGGAGGGCTCCCACAGTGCCTGTTGTTTGATATGGGAGGATGGTTTCTCAGGCAGCTTTTGGCCCAGGATGATCCCTGAAAGCAGAGCTTGTTTGAAGGCACATGCAGGCATCTGCCCATCGCTCCTGGCCATTCCCAAGGGAGTGCTGCTGTGTTACACTGCTGGCTATCACATTCTCTTGGTTGCTGATTGTTTCCATTATTCATATAGAAGCTCCTCAAGTATTCCAAGATCTCTCACTTGATTTGAATGTCTTTTAAAGGAGGCAGCAGCATGGGCTTGGGCTTGGGCTACTTCCACACCTGGCCTTGGGGGATGTTATTTCTAACGAGCATCGTTTTCGGGAACTCTGGAATCTCTGCTCCTGACTGTTTTACTGTACCAGAAGTGGCAGGGGGAAAAGGGTGTAAGGTCTGTTTGTTTTACTTCTTTATCCAGACAATAAGCCAGCAAATACTCCCAGGTTGTTTATATTTGGATAAGGCTGCTCTGCGTCCTGTGAAAGGAAAATGACACATTTACTTCTCCTGGAAGAGACAGTGTGGGACAAAATGAGCCCGGCCATGGGCAGGCCTGGCTGCCAGAAACTTCTTGAAGCCACTTGTGTGCTGCACAGGATGCTTTGGTCCAGGTGGTGAGGGTGCAGCCGGGGCATGAATACCTGTTTTTAACCTGTTGGTGACATTGAGATTGGGGGAAGATGCACAGAAAAGACAGAGCTTGGTCCCCAGCAGCATCCCCAAGCTGCTGCCTCCTCCTCTCGCACCGGCTCCTGCTGGATGCGGGGCTGTGGACACCGGGAAGTGGCCTCCTCAGGTTTCCCATCCAACAAGCTAGGTTTGGAGCCTGTGGAATGTGAACCATAAACCAGAGTTCTGCTTTCCTGTGGTTTTACCCAAAAGTGTGGTCCCTCCTGTTGTGAGGAATGGGCAGGAGGTATCACATCACAGGGGGGTTCAGCTGCATGGTGCTGCACTGTCTGTGCTTGGCTCCCACAGTCCCCTCTCTGGGCACCCAACACTACCTGGGGACACTCAGCCCATTGTGCCTGTGTGCCCAAACCCCTTGCTGGCCCTGAGTCCCACACCTTCCTGCAGTGAATGGGATTTAGGTGCTGCAAACAGGACCAACAGCAAAACGAGGGCTGAGCTGGTCCATGCCCAGCCCCATCCATCCCAAGGGCAGAGGCCCTTGCCTCAACATCAGCATTGCCTAGTGTGGATTCATTTGGGGAGGCACCACATAGAGCACCCCCATTGGTGATATCCACCCAGGGCTAGGTCTTATAGGTGTGGGAGCCTCTTCCCCATTCAGCTGCATAGAGCTGAGGGATGCTCTGCCCCCCTCTCTTCTCTGCTGATGCACTCCCACAACCCTAATGCATACCTGAGCTGTTTCCACAGGAGCTGGGCAGCCCTTCACAGGCAGGCACAAGGAGAAAAGTTGTGGGAACGATCCCAAATCGTTTTTCCTTTTGGTTTTTGATTCATTTTCTACATGAGCTGTCAGAGAGCTGCTTGCCCAACAGGGAGAGGCTGGGCAGAGATAAAGTGTGCAGCCCTGAGGCCCCATAGCACCACCGGTGCTGAGACACGTCAGGGGAGAGGAATTGCCTTGGCCAGGAGTCGAGTGCCTGTTTCACCCATGTGGAACCTGGGCAGCTCCCATGGTGGCTCTGACACCTTCATCCTGGGGCAGGCGCTCTAAGGGAGAGGCAGGAGCTCACGGCCCCACTGCAGTCCCCAGCAGGGCCCAACATCCTCTTTCTTGAGCTCAAAATTGGTCAGAATTACTGCCTTTTTCAAAGTATCCTCCGGGTTATTTTTATCTAAAAGTGAAGAAAAGAGAAACTGCTCTTCCTATTGTTTTTTCCCAGGGCATTTTGGAAGAATGAAAAGGGGAAATGACTTTCCTCCCTCATTCAAAGCTGGAAAACGCAGCCGAACCCTGCCTCCTCTTCCCATTATTTTACTTCTATTCATAAACCTCACCTAACTGCCTGCAATCTGAGCATCTCTGTAGATGAAAAACCCCACTCCCCTGCCTCTCCTCTTTGAGGAGCCTGCATAGCAGATACAGGTCAAGGGAACATTAATGTCCATTAGCTCAAGGCTTTGACGGACCCATCTGGGAGTACTTGGGATACAGGAATATTGGAGTCCTGTTTACCCACGTGTTCATCTGTACATCGCAGCTGACAAGAAGAGTTGCTTCATCACAAAATCTTCCATCACCTGCTACCTACCACCCTCCTTGCCACCTCCATTGCTTCATGAAGGACATCAGTTTTGGTGACCAGTCTTGGTACTGACAATGGCACACAACCTCCTCCTTGGGGCTGCCCCCTCCATTTTGGGGTGCAGTGATTGCAGCATAATGCACTGAATTACATTGAGTAAAATATGGTTTTCCCCTTCAAATGGTTGCTCTCAAGAAGTTGTGACACTGTTATTCAGCAGGGTCACATTTGTCTCCCTGCAGGTGCTGAGGTGGATTTGATTTGTATCTTTCCAAACAGGCTGGAAACAAGGGAAGCGGCTTCTCATCACAGAACAAGAACATGGTAGGGCCTGGAAAACACTGCAAAATCACTTAGGAAGAGAAATGATCCTTAGGAGTCCTCTCCAACCTGACATGTTCTATGATGCAAACAAGCAAATGGCTATCCTTTCACATGCAGCCACGATTAAAGGAGCAGCAGCAGATCCTGGAGTCAAGGCAGTTCTGGTCTGAAAAGGCCCAAGGGATTTCAGCTGTGCTTCCTAGTGCAGGGCATGAAACACGGCAGCTGTTGGAAGCCAAGCTCTGGTGCACACTCCACCTGCTGAATGTGTTTTGAGTTCAAAAGTGAGCAATGAAACCCTTAACAAACAGGGCAAGAAAGGCACAAAAGAGAGGCTCAGAGATTCCTGTGCATGAAGGAAGAGTCAAGGAGTGGTGAACTGTTTCACACCAACAGCCACCAGACTCTGTGAGCCCCAGTCTTCCCCTGTACCTACTTCCAGTGAATGTGGCACATGGAAACAAACCACACTGGGAGCCCTTTGGAAGCACAGATTTCAGGTACACCGTTGCTAACTCTTACCCAAGACCTTGTGGCAGGTTTTGCTCTGTGAGCTCCTGACCCCCAATGTTGTTGCATCCTGGTTGAGCATCCTCAGCTGATTCTCCTGGTGAAGATGAAGGAAGAGGCAAAGAAGATGAGCGATGGAGAGGTGGCTCCCTTGGGAAAGACACCCACAAGCAGGCATCCATCTCTCGCTTCAGTCCCCAAGGGAGGGTGAGCAAGGAAGGGGTGGGAAGATGCTGTGCCAAAACAGTGCTTTCCACAGTTCCTCAGGGGTGGGAACTGGCATTGCTGCTGGGATCAATGTGGGAGTGCTGCCCCAGCCCTTGGGGTTTAACTGGAGCAGGTCACTGCGGTGCCCCTGAGACCTGGCTCTTGGGTCCTCCTGAGGCTTTTTTACACCCTTTGCTGGTGGTTTGATGTTGCTCCATCACATTCCTACTGCCTTCTTCCCCAGCAGCCCCTTTGCAGGAGACCATGCTGGTATCCCTGGAGAGCTGCCAGTGCCAGCTGCCTCTATAAATAGTCCTGCTATAAACTGAGAGAGTTCAGTCCCTGGCAGGCACAGCCCTGTCTCCAATCACTGCAGTGCAGGGTGCAGGCTGTGAGAGCTGCAACACCAGAGACAGATAATGTCTTGTTAGAAGACTTATGTTTGATTTTCAGCTGTTTAATAAGAGATGCAATGGTGGCACCCTGGTGCTGCAATGTTTCCATGCCCTTGGTCTTATTTAAGTCAAATGCTTTAGTCTTTGTACTGGGATAAATTGAGCTCAGAAAGCAAACTAAGACACACATGCACACAAAAACACTGCAGGCTCGGTAGCAATGAGCCTGGGTTAGATGTTAGTGTGTTGGGGTCAGACCTGTGAGTCTTTGTTTCCCTCTTTCTCAGTGGAGTCAGCACGAAGCTTCCCATGGTTGCAAGAATACATCATTCCATTTAGAAGGCTGGAGCTTCCCTAGAGGCAGCTGGCTGAAGGCAGCTCTCACCTGCATGGCCCTGGGGAATGGCAGCAGTGTTATTTTTCATGTTAAACTAAAGGGACAGTGTTCAGTGTTCAAGGTCACGTTGGACGGGGCTTGGAGCAACCTGCTCTAATGGAAGGTGTCCCTGCCCATGGCAGGGGGTTGGAATTGAATGAGCTTTAAGGTCCCTTCCAACCCAAACCACTCTGTGATCCTATGATTTCTTCATGCTGTCCTTGCCTCCATTGACTTTCTGTGCCTTTTCACATGATGAGGCCAAGTCCCCAGGAATGGCTCCATCAGATTCAAACCCATGCAAGGAGGAGGGAAGCTTTGCCTGCCTGCATATCTCTGACACCTCCCTGCAATACTAAAGGATATATCAGGGATGAGCTGCAGCCAGAGCTGCCTTCAGTCCCGAGTGCCGCATTTTCCACATCCACATCCCCAGTGAGGGAATCAGGATTTGTTCTGAAAAGGAAAAAATCTGCACTGTTCTCAGGAAAACCTCTCACTCCCTTCTGTTTGCTTGCCAGGAGGAGCGGCTTGCGGGGGGTTGAGGCAAGCTTCTGCTTGAGACCCAGAAAACATGTGAATTCCTTCCCACATTCCTCTTGCCACTCCTGTTAGCACTTGAGGATTTCTTCCCTGGTCACAGAGAAAAGCAGGCAAGAAACTGCAGGAGCCAGTGGGTGGCAGAGCCTTTGTTGGCGTTTTCCTTCCATAAACTAACACAGGTGACCTTGGTGGCTTGGTGAAATAAAGGTTTCAGGGTGTGAGTACCTGTGCAGAGCAGACATAGCTAGCAAGAGTGATGCTTTTACACTACAGGACACTGAAAACCGTTGGCATTCAGGCTCGAAACTGATACTATGGTGCTCATGTGTGCAGGCAGAGGTGGGGAGCAACCCCCAAGGCAGATCCTTATGTCCTGCTCCTCCCTGAAGCTCCATTGGGAAGCGTGGGTACACGCGTGTCAAGGAGTGTGGGAGCTGTGTGGTGGGGGAGTGGGGATGGTGGGAGGAACATCTGTTCTCCTGTGCTTATATTTATCTCCTGGTGGATGAACAGGCTCAAAAGGCAGGATACACCTCCCTGGAGCCCAATGAACTCACAAACATCTACCTGGGAAGGATGCAAACCTGGACCCTGCTGCTAAAATTATCCTGGCAAACAGAGATTTTCCAAAAGAGAGTTCCGGAAATGCTAAATTTGGAGCTGATTCATTGAGGGAGGGGGGCACAACTGCTCTGTTTATTTTCCCTTAAGGCAATCAGGAACAATGTAAATCCCAAACGCCTTCATCCTACCCCTTTGGCTGGGCTGCTGTGCTTTGAAGCATCCATCAATAACCCTGTAGGCACAGGCTTCCCAAGAAAGCAAAAACAGGAATCCCTTATCGGGCAGCAGGAAATGCTATTTTTACATGAAGTTCAGATTAAAAATACAAGGGAAAGATACGCACCATGGGCACGGGCTAAATTAAACCTGGAGCTTCTCCCCGATGGCTGGCTCCTGCTGCTCGCCTGATTGAGACACCAAGGGTGAATGCCAAGAAGGAGCCCGCTGTCTCTGGCTGCTCTCGGTGGGACTTGCTCTGCTGCAATGCTTTTCTCTTTTCTTTTTCACTCTTTTATGAGTGTTGCTTAAATAAAACACCCCGGACCACTGCTGTGACTCTTGGCATCTTCATGTGGCTCCTTGATACAGTTCTGAGCCAGAGGTTTCGGTTTCTGACCGCCCAATGAGCTGCTCCAACCTGTGTCCAACCCAAGCCTTTCTCTGACCAAACTTGCTGCATCCAGGTGGTCCAACATGATGTACTGATGCACCATGAGGGTTTCTCTTGCCCAAGTGGATCCACCATTGCCAGTTTTGGGTCTGCTCCACAGACTGCCACATCTGGTCTGGATTTTGAGCATCACCTTTCAAAGTTCTTTGGGCTCTGTAGCAATGAAACAAGCCATGGGCTGCCATCCCCCAATCTCTTTCCTGCGGTCCAGCACCAATATGTAACTGCTAAAGCAGCACTGTGGCTGTGTGTTTTCATTACCACTGTGATTCATACAACCAATGAAACCCATAGAACACTTGTGTTCTTCAGCATCTCAGGGCTCTGTCAGCTGAAGCCGTGCTCAGGGCTCTCCTCTGAGCTGATTTTCCAGCTCTGCACTGGGTGGCACTGGGGCAAGTCCAGCAGTGAGCATTGGTCACAGAGGTAGCCCTGATGACACCTTGTCAGCAGTTCTGCCAGGCAGCTCATTGCAAGCTTATCTGTGTTGGATCATGAGCCAAAAGGCTTTTTATTTGTCTTGCAAAAAGCAATTGAAATGGATGCAGAAAAGTCACCCCATAAAATGGATGTGTGAGGTGAACATCTCCTGACTGACGACACTGACCTTTTTTATATGTGTGTGTATATATACACATATAGGTATAAATAGGTACAGTCTACTTCCTGCCTGGGAAAAGTCCCTTTCAAATGTCCATGGAAAGCAGGAAGGCTTTTGAACTCAGGTGGGGGCATTTTGCACCATAACAGGGTTTCCAGCTGGATGAGAGGTGCTCAAACCCCATGAAGAGCCAGAGGCAGCAGGATGCCTACAGCTTGCTCTGTCAGCTCACAGCCAGAGATGGGTGTTTTAGGGCGCAGAGGACCTGAGATGTGCAGGCTGTTAATGTTGGCATGGTCCAGAAAAGCAGCAAGTCTCCAAAAGGGGGCAAGAGGAATGTAAATGGCACCCAGAGATAAACCACAGGTGACAGTTGGATGTTTTGAAGCACAACAGGAGCAACAGAGCAAACATACTGAGCCTGGAGGGTCTCAGCTCTCTCTTGCTGGGGGTACCACCACCAGCTCTGCCCAGGCTGATCCTACATAGACTTTGCTCTGCTTTGCCTGTTCTGTGAGGGGATAAAGAAAAAGCATGCAATGACCCTTTTCTATGGCAAAGCTTTGCTTTGAGCCTTTGGCTGCAAAACATATCCTGAAAGGTTGTTTGCTTGGGAGAAGTACTTCAGAGCATTTACAGCCTTCATCAGGAAAGGAAAGCCCAGAAAAATCAAATGGGGCAGTTTGAGTTAGCCAGGCCCCTGCAAGTGCTCAGCAAAGGTTTGGCTTGCAGGTAAACAGGAGTTTGAGAGCAGAATTTGTTTCACCTGAGCTGGTCTCCTCCTATTTAATGCAATTATAGGAGGGTCTGAAAGTCTGGGGAGAGAGTGGTAGTGCTGGATCACTGCTGGGAGCCAGGTTGTGTGAAGGGCACAGCCTCTGGAGAACAGGTAGGAGAGGAATGTGAAGGCATTTGGTGGTGGTTTTGGACACTCTTGAATGCCCTGGGCTGGAAGGAGCTGCCTGGGTTGTTGGTTCAGCCATAATGTCATTTTTAGAAGATGGCTTTTTGATTTGGAGAGATGGTAGGGTTGTGGCATCCATCACTGCTCCTGTCTGTGGCTGGCCTGGTCAGCTGCGTGTATTGAAGTTTAATATCATGGCAGCACTTGCTTTGCCTGTCTTCTTGTGCATTGATGTGCGCATGGGGGGAGAGCTGCTGGCAGCTTTGCTAGCTAGCATGGGCAAGAAATTAAATGATGTTGGGTAACCCTGTGTGTGATTGCATGTGGCTTGCATACAGTGAGAAGTGGATGTCTGGAAGCTCACAAAAATGCAAGTCTGTGACCTCTGCTATGTTGTGTAAGTGCTTCTCACTTCTGTTGCTTACTGTAAGATGAAGTAGTGAAATTTGGCTCGAATGAGAAGTGATGTAAATGGTACCTAACCTGATTTGGGAAAAGCACCAGCCACAAGCGGGCAGCTCTTCCTCTGCAGGGTGCAATCTATCTTGGACTTCACTCTGTAAAATTATCTTGCTTATGCAGAAGAGGTTTAGCTTTGCAAAATATCACCTTGCTGGGTTGACCCTTTGAGATTGCTGTTGTGACTTCCCAGACTGCTCTTGTGTTGGACAGGGTTGGGGGGCTCTGTCCCTGTGTCGTGGTTTAAACCCAACCAACCACTCAGCTCGTTCACTCACTCAACCCCTCTTTCTTGCCCTCCCCTGCTTCCAGAGAG
>NDXB01012543.1:0-23478 GCA_002631895.1 Agapornis roseicollis | reverse complement strand
TAGATAGATGATAGATAGAAAGATAGATGTTAG
The DNA here is from genome assembly GCA_002631895.1 of Agapornis roseicollis. Lineage (NCBI taxonomy): Eukaryota > Metazoa > Chordata > Aves > Psittaciformes > Psittacidae > Agapornis > Agapornis roseicollis. The sequence continues at coordinate 23,445 of NDXB01012543.1, read as the reverse complement.
ATAGATAGATAGATAGATAGATGATAGATAGATAGATAGATAGATGATAGATAGATAGATGATAGATAGATGATAGATAGATAGATAGATAGATGATAGATAGATAGATAGATGATAGATAGATGCTCTGTTCCTCATCCCAACCCCAAAACATGTTAAGTGAAGCAAGGGTAGTGATTTCTGGGGTGGCTGGTGTCTTTGGAGCTGTGCTTCAGCCAGGAAGCCATCCTCCTCTTCCATCGTGTCCCAGGTGGGGACACGGCTGTGTCCAGCGAGCTGAGCTGAAGGATGCTGAGCCTGCTCCAGCCAGGGGATGCAAAAACAACAGTGGGAGCCCCCGGCCCCGTGCCCAAGGGCATTTACCGTGCGACAGCAACGGGTGTGGGGCCAGCAGGAGGGTCCCTGAGCAGGCAGAGGAACCCCTCATGGCGCAGGGCCCTGGTCCCTCGCCCCGTCCAGCTGCCGGGGCTGCTTTGTTGACTCAGGGGCCGTTACCTCACTGGGGGATGTTGGTTTTAGGGCCCCGCCAGTGTGGGAACCGGATTCGAGCCGCTCGGCAGCGCCTCTCAACTCGGGCCAAGGAATGCGAGCGGCTCCGGCGGCCGGAGGGGAGAGCTGCCAGGGCCGGGGCGCTGCGGATGGGGCATCCCCGGAGGATGCACTGGGGTCCCCCGTGACCCCCTTCCTCCTCTGGAGAGAGTAAAGCTCTCCAGATGAGCCTCTGAAGGGATTCAGGCTCTGCCCACTGCAAAGGGGTTCGGTGCTCAGCTGGGTTTTAGCCTCGCGTCTGCTTTCATTTCCTAGCCAGAAAAGGTGCGTTTTGAAGGGGTTTTTCTTCCCCCATGGGGTGGTAGGAGGAGAAGGGGCGTGATTAAGGGTTGGGTGAAGGCAGAGCTGCGGCAGAACTTGGGGAAGGGGGATGCAGAGAGGCTTTTCGTGCCTCTGCTGAGCAGAAAAGGCAGCAGAGGCAGGGAGGAATAAAACGCAGGATGTTTAAAGAGTAGGAGCACAACCCAGCGTCCACAGATGATAAAAGCACCGCCTTGAGCCATAGCCCTCTCCTCCCTGCCCTGCTGCCCGTGTGCTTTCAGGGGGATGCTGCCACACTAAGGTCTTGTCTTGCTGCCCTGGCACAGGGCTGCGGCAGGGATCATGGAGTCATGGAATGGTTTGCGTTGGAAGGGACCTTAAAGCTCCCCCAGCTCCAACCCCTGCCACAGGCAGGGACCCCTTCCACTGGAGCAGCTCCAAGCCCCTGTGTCCAAACCATCCATGCTCTGTCCTGCTCACTCCAATCTGTCAGCATCACACTTGCTCCACCGCAAGGATGGGAGAGGCCTGGATGAGGAAGGCACCTAATCTCCCCCCATCTTATCCAAACATCTGGGAAGCAGAGGCAGAGACAGGATACGCTTGCCGGGACGGAAGACTGGTCCTAGGCACAGTGCAAGGGTGAGCTCAGCCTTGTGAGGCCCTGGCTGTCCCTGGGGAGCACCAATGGCCCTTGCCTGTCCTTTCACTTTGTACAGGGAGAAACTTCTCTCTGGCTCCTCTACTGGGTCCTCACCATCCCAGCTGCATCCCTGGATGGGATTTGCCTGCAGGGAACCTGGAGAGGGGCTTGGGACAAGGGCCTGTAGGGACAGGCCAAGGGGAATGGCTTGAACCTGCCCCAACAGGGGAGACTGAGCTGAGCTCTGAGGCAGAAGCTGTTCCCTGTGAGGGTGCTGAGGCGCTGGCACAGGGTGATGGCCCAGAGAAGCTGTGGCTGCCCCATCCCTGGCAGTGCTCAAGGCCAGGTTGGCCACAGGGGCTTGGAGCAAGCTGCTCCAGTGGAAGGGGTCCCTGCCTGTGGGAGCAGGGGTTGGAGCTGGATGAGCTTTAAGGTCCCTTCCAACCCAAACCAGGCTGGGTTTCTATAGGAGCTGTACATACAGCATCACCACACACAGGACCTGTGCATGCAGCTGCTGCTTGTCTCTACCTTATTGAGCTCCCAGCTGCTACAAAGCATCAAGCAGATGCAAAAAGCCTCTGGAATGTCTCAGAGGCAAAACAGGCTCCATGCACCCCTCAGCCACCCCTCCAGCTATGTCCAGGCTAAACCCTCCCAGCGATGCTCCAGTTTATCCAAAAGGAAAACACTTCCTCTTGCCTTCGCAGAGCCATGGGGAAGCTCTGGGGAGGACAGGGACCCATGTTGGGGAGGACAGAGGGTGGAAATGTGGGTGGCTGGGATGGCTGCAGATGCCCATGGGGGCACAGGGACGGCTGCACAGCCCTATCCTCCTCCCACCGTGGCCTCTGGTCCTCCCTGCCCTACTTCCCTTGGGAACCTGCTATTCCTGTAACACCAAAAGCTGCAGCTCCCAGATAAGGCCCTGATGGGGAACGGCAGCCAAGAGCTTGGCTTCTTGCATAGAAACTCCTCGTAAACCTTTCCTGTTCTCTGGAAATGACTGCAGCTTCCAGGCAGTGCAGTGGGATGGGGATGGACACAGCATCCCTGGTGATGGGGTGGGATGGGGATGGACACAGCATCCCTGGTGATGGGGTAGGATGGGGATGGACACAGCATCCCTGGTGATGGAGTAGGATGGGGATGGACACAGCATCCCTGGTGATGGGATGGGATGGGGATGGACACAGCATCCCTGGTGATGGGGTGGGATGGGGATGGACACAGCATCCCTGGTGATGGGGTGGGATGGGGATGGACTCAGCATCCCTGGTGATGGGGATGGACAGAGCATCCCTGGTGATGGGATGGGATGGGGATGGACACAGCATCCCTGGTGATCAGGTAGGATGGGGATGGACTCAGCATCCCTGGTGATGGGGTGGGATGGGGATGGACACAGCATGCCTGGTGATGGGGTGGGATGGGGATGGACACAGTATCCCTGGTGATGGGGTAGGATGGGGATAGACAGAGCATCCCTGGTGATGGGGTAGGATGGGGATGGACTCAGCATCCCTGGTGATGGGATGGGATGCTCCTGGGGTTGGGGGAGCATGCTGAGCCCTGGCTGTCCCTGCAGGAGGAGTGGAGAGCCGCCAGCACCAACGTTTCCTTCTTTGAGAGCTTCTGCTCCACGGCCCAGCACATGTTCAATGCCAGCAGGGAGACGTGCACGGTGACACTGAGTGCCCGTGAGCCCCGGTCCCAGCACTGGGCTGTGCACACCATCCTACACAGTGAGTATGATCCCAGCATCCTGCATGGAGTGGGATGGGATTGGGCACACCGCAGTGGGGATGCGGCCTGAGGCTTGGCACAGCTCCCGGGTCATTGAATCCCAGCCTGGTTTGTGCTGGAAGGGTCCTTCAAGCTCATCCAGTTCCAACCCCTGCCATGGGCAGGAACATCTTCAACTAGAGCAGGGTGCCCAGAACCACATCCAGCCTGGCCTTGAATGAGGTATCCTGGATCTTAGATAAGGGCCTCCCCATCCTGAATGGATTTGGAGAGGCACAATGATCCCAGCAATGCTTTGCTCCCCAGTGAATGCATCAGATCACTCTCTCATCCATGATGGGTCAAGGCAGGGAGCAGTTTCCAGAAGGAAAAATTCCTCCCAAGGTGCTTAAACCCAGTGTCCGGATTACATCCTTCCCTAAGAGATTATAGAGTGTTGGAGGCCAGGTTGGACACAGGGGCTTGGAGCAAGCTGCTCCAGTGGAAGGGGTCCCTGCCTGTGGAAGCAGGGGTTGGAGCTGGAGGAGCTTTGAGGTCCCTTCCAACCCAAACCAGACTGGGATTCTTGCCTGGGTTGGAGCCCTTTGGGGAAATCCAGCTTGGACAGGGGTGCCCAAACACTCCTTTAACACCAGGGTGCTGGGAGGATGCAGACATCACACTGCTCTAGTGGGGGAGGGGAGGAAGGACTCAGCTCCATCCTCATCAACATCAAAGCAAGTGTCCAGCCTCCAGTACCCAATCACGAGCAGGGCAGAAGGGTGCTGAGCCCTAATCCTGCACCACTTCATCATGGCCTGGAGTAGCTGGTTACAACCCCTCACTGGTCTCACTTGTAAATGGCCCATTGGAAACCCCCACCAGTGTGGGCACAGCCTGGGCTCTCTGGGGGTATCCCACTTCCAGGACCAGAGGCCCCAGTTCCTTGTCTAACAGTGGAGACACCTGCTAGAGTCGGCTTCATTCATGCACATCTCTACCCACCTCCTCCAGAATGAGGCTCACCCATTGACAGAGAGGGGAGCACAACCTGCCCCGCTCCCCCAGGGCTCATTGCAGCCTCTTGCTTCCCCCAGTTCCTTTGGACCCTGAAAAAGTCCTCGAGGAGCTGAAGGAGAAGAAGGACAAGTTGGAGGAGGTACGTGGATTCCCTATGGACATCCCCCAGGGTGGGGGATGCAGGACTCCTCCTCGAGGCCTGACGCCTCCTTTCTGTGTCAGCTCGGCATCGCCAACATCACCTATGAGAGAATGGAGAGGGAGATGGTCATCACGGATGAGTTCAGCATGCCCCTGATCATCACCATCGTCACCCTGGCTGGCTCCCTATTGCTGATCGCTGCCATCTACGGCTGCTGCCACCAGCGCTTCTCCCAAAAGAAGGACCAGGTACAGTGGGATAGGGGTGGGATGGGGACCAGGAGGCCTTGTTGACTCAATGGCATCTTCAGATGAAGATCATCCCTGTTACCATCTCTGCTGGTAGAGACATCCTGGCTTGTCCAGTGAGTTTCGCCCTTGTGTGTTGCTCATGGGGTGCCCAGGTCCTGACCTTTTGCAGCGATGGGACAAGGGGTGATGGGTTCAGGCTGAAACAGGGGCAGTTCAGGTTGGAGAGAAGGCAGAAGCTGTTCCCTGTTTTCAGGTGCTGAGGCGCTGGCCCAGGGTGATGGCCCAGAGAAGCTGTGGCTGCCCCATCCCTGGCAGTGCTGGAGGCCAGGTTGGACACAGGGGCTTGGAGCAAGCAGCTCCAGTGGAAGGGGTCCCTGCCTGTGCATGGCGGGGGTTGGAGCTGGAGGAGCTTTGAGGTCCCTTCCAACCCAAACCAGGCTGGGATGCTGTGATAAATGCCGTGGGTGCTCTGGAGGGGCAGGAGCTGCTCTTTGGGGGTGCTGAGGCAGGATGAAAACGAGCAGCAGCCATCCCTGCTGCCACCAATGCACAGGGCAGGTGAGCAGCATCTCTGGGTCATCATTTCAACCAGAAAGGCCTTGCCAACCCAACACACACCCCCCCTCCCCCAAATACTTCTATGAGCAGGGGAGCAGGTTTGGGTGCCCAGCATCACCTCAGTTCCTCCCCATTGGTGCCAGGGGCTGGGTGCAGGGTGGCTGCACAGCAGCCACAGGAGGGCATCAGCACCGCACGATTCAGCCTTTGGGAGACCTGGACCTGAGCCCAGTTTCAGAGCAGCGGGATTTAAGGAAGAACAGACATGGAAAAAACCCCCAAATCGTTATAACTGGTACCTCAGGAAGCGGGTTTGGGTGATGGCAGAGCAGTGTCCACCTGCAAGGACTGCCCCTTCCCATGCGAGTAGGAAGAGCTCTGCCACATAACCAAGGTTTGCATCAGCCTCTGCTGCTCTTGCTGAGGATTTAGCTCCACAGGAGAGACAGCAACAGAAAGTTGGGCAGAAATGAGGCTCAAATAGGGTTTTCCACCCTCCCGATGGAGAAGCAAACCCCTGCATGTCAAATCGTTTCCCCCCAAACCAGCTCATCCTCCCCCATGGGGTCCCAACCGCAGCCCCAGGAGCTGTGTGATGCTGAAGGATAAAGCAGCCTTTGCTTTAAGTGTTTGCACTGTAAGAGACGAACACAGGAGGCAGAGAAGGGGAAACGGATGCAGCATCAGTCATGGGTTTAAAAGGCTTGATGTTTTGGGGAGGGAATGGGAGAGGATGCAAGACCTCGGGAGGTGTTTGACTGTCTCTGTGGTCCCCTTGGAGCTGATGGAGTTTCACAGCATTCCTTGCCTGAAATGTCCCTGATCAGGGCGAAAAACATCCCAGCAGGAACAGGGAGAAACACAACACTGTTCTATCCCTGTATTGTTCAGAACACAGCCAGAAACGGGATAATGTTAGTGATAGGAATGCGTACCCCTCGTGTAACATGGCACAGAGGAACAGGTCCCAGCACTGGTGGATGCTCTGGAGGCCGGTACCCACCAGCCACAGAGTAGGGTCTCAGAACCAAAGCAAGGGGCTGCCAGTTAGAACTGGATGATCACAAGGTCCTTTCCCACCCTAACCTACGATTCCTCAGCACAGCTCTCGCTCAGGCCATAGGAAAAGGGCTGTAGACAAACCAACCCCCTTTCTCCTCTCTGCGTTGCTTTTTGGGTGGTTTCTTTGGGTTCCCTCCTGCTTCTGTCCAAAAAATGACTTGAAAGTTTTCTGTTATTTTTATTTTTCTCCAACCCTTTCCCTCCCTCCCCCCCTTTAAACCCTGTTTTACCTTGGANCAGACTGGAGTACCCCATCAGACTGGGGTATCCCACCAGACTGGAGTACCCCACCAGATTGGAGTATCCCATCAGACTGGAGTACCCCACCAGACTGCAGTACCCCACCAGCGCCTTGCTTTGTGCTTCACCACCCCCTTTTTGCTCTGAAGGTGGTAAAAACACATCTGCAGCCCTCCGGGGTTGGATGAGGAAGTGCTGGGGCAGGGATGCTGGTTTCTTGGCACCCAGGGTCCCAGTTGGCCATGGGGGCTGTCTCAGAGACAAAACATGGGCCTGCCCCTTTCTCTTTTGGACCAAGTTGAATTGAATTGCCTTTTCCACCTCTCCTTTGGTGCCTGTTTGCTTCCTGCTTCTCTGGGATGGAGCTAGGGCATGAAAAGGAAGTGGGAGCAGTTGGGGATTTCCTTCACCTTCCTTTTGACCCTTTCTTTATTTACATCTATTTTGTATTGTCTCTGCCTTTAAAGGGTTTATTCTTCTGGGTTTTACCTTCTTTGTTGTCAAACCTCTGTCAGACTTCCACAGCCCTGTTTATGGCACTGTCCCACTCTGCGGCTAACTGGATGCCCGGTCTCTAGCTTGGTGCAACCATCACCAAGGATCCGAGACAGACAAGCAGTCATTTGGAACTGGATGATCTTAAGGTCCTTTCCAACCCAAACAATTCCATGATTCTATGGTATCTGTTCTATATGATGTCTATTCTATGACAGTGGTCAGTTTATAGGAAATAGGACTTACCTCCACAAAAGCTCTTTTCCTGTACATGTAGTGGTGACGCTTTGTCACAAGCCCAGGGTTTCCCCAAATAATTCATGCTGCTGGTTTCAATCAAACTCACATCTTAATGGTGTTAGCTTTCCCCAGCAGTATGAATGTCAGAAACAAAAGCTTTCATCAGACCTTTGAAGCACAACCAGTGCTAATAAACAGGTTCTGTAAGAGAAAATACATTGCCGGTATGTCAGCAGGGAGGAAAGAAGCAGCATTAGGATATGGCTGAAAACCAAACCTTGGGAAGTGTGCCTCCTGTTCCGGAGGAGTGGAAATCACATACAAGTGATTTCCATGAGGCAGAAGGAAACAGGCATTTCTGCACAGCCATCAAACGGAAGAACACATCCCTCCCCAAATGAGGTTGTTGTCTGGAATCCAGACGGATCTATGGATGAAGCGGCTCAGTGCCCCCCATGGGTCCTATAGGGGAAAAGCTGGTTGAGCTTTTCCTGGGTTGAATCTCAACAAGAGCCCGTTGCTGATGGTTGCCACATCACCTCCCATCTGAGGGAGAACTGCCTGCTGGCAACCAGGAGGTCTTTCCCTCCTGCTACCCCCCAACCCCTTTGAAGCCCTGGGATTTCGAACCCCTGTAGTTCTTGACTACGTTTGTCATGGAGGTTTCTCAGGCTTCCTCTTCCTCCTCTGCTCTGCTTTCTGCTGGACACGGCGATCCCAGCACACAGCGTTTGGGATGAGTCTTGAGACAGGCATGAGACAAGCCCTGAGTGAATGACTCATGGTTTCTGGTCAGCTTGTTTTGCTGGGTGTAAACCAAGGGGAGCTCCCTTAGTTCAAAGTTTATCTTGGCGTTTTCACTTCTCCTTAGGTGTCAGCTCTCAGGATGATGCGAAGACATCTCCTCCAAGCACAGGAGCAACTGGGCCCATCATCACGACTATAGGCACTACGAAGATGCAAGAGACCACCCCTGCAAGCAAATCAGGGAGCTCACCCTCCACCTCTACACCATCACCCAGCCCAGCTCTAGAGACCACCACTACAAACAAGCCAGGAAACCCAACACACGCCTCTGTGATATCACCCACCACGGTTTCAGTGACCACCCCTGTGAGCAACCCAGGAAACCTATCACCCACACTTGCAATGTCTGCCCCCTCGGTTCAAGGGGCCACCTCAACAAGCAACCCAGTAAACCCAGCACCCTTGCCTACAGCATCACCACAACCATCTCAGCAGGTCAGTTCTTCAACCAGCTCCAGAGCCTCAGTAGCCACCCCTGCTGCCACCTCCAGTATCACACAGCAGAAGGTCAGCCCTGCAGCCAGCCTGGGCAGCTCGGCACCCATCACTACTGCAAGTCCTGTCCTCACACACATGAGCAGCTCTGCAGCCTCCACAGGGAGTATAGGAAGTGCTGCCGCATCCTCTCCCAGTGTGAAAGCCCAGGGAAACCAGCTTTCAGTCCAGGTGACCACTACCACTGCCAGCACCAGGGCCCCAGGGAGCATCCCTTACCCTGGGCTCACTTCTTCCACTGTTACCAAGCAGCCTCACTCTTCTGCCAGTTCTCCAGGCCAGGGACTGACCTTTTCCACCAGTCCTGGAAGCATCAGCATTTCTGTTCCCCCTTTTGGTGCGTCCATGTCCCCCACCACTAGGAAAGCATCTCTGACTTCAGCATCCGGCAGCACCGACAAGGTCTCCGAGGCAGCCACCACGCCGACTCCTGCAGCAGGTACTAGAAGATGAGAACCTTAATTTCTCATGCTGGGAGCTCCCTTTCTGTGATCTTTTCCTTTGGCTACTTCCTGTCATTATGGGGTGTCATCTCCTTGTCTCATTGTAGGACTTCCCACCATCCTTGTCTCTGTGACAGCTGGGTGCTTACATCCCTGTTTTCATTGCTGGAGATCGAGTCAATGCAGTTAATGCAATTCAAGGCATGAATCAACTGCCAAAGCGTAGACACTGAATTGGGATGGATCAGACTGTGCCCAAAGCACCATTGACTGCAGTGACTTGATCTTCAGTGACTGCAGAAAGGAGCCAGCAGCAAGGAGTTGTAGGCATTGTAGAGTTGGTGAAACAGATTGACAGCACCCAAATGCTGACAGCAGAAGATCCCTGGCTTGGCTGACAGCTTAGTGAAGGCTGTCTGGGCATGCACAGAAAATAAGCTTTAGATGACTAAGGAGATTTTGTGGCTGAACTCTGAGTCTACAAGCTCTAGAGAATCTAAGTAGCTAGGTAGGATGCTCATCATCACTGCAGGGGGTATGGCTGCTGACTTTGGTCTGAGTAGCATTATGAGTGCCTATGTGGTGTTTGGGATCTTGCTGGACACCACTAATATGTTTTCTGTGGACCTTTGCGGAGTTATGTTAATTCCCAAATGTCCTGCTGAGGCACAGCTTAGGCTTCCCTGTTGGCAGTTTGGTAGCATTGGAATCACACTTGGGACTGTGAGGGTTCCATGGAGCCTTCCAGACTTGGGTGGGATTCTGGGATCAGCTCACATCTGGCCCTGAATAAAAGTTGTGATGACACTGAAGCCTTTCCTTAGCTTCCCCTGGACAAAGATGTTCTAGACCCAATTTCCAGTTACCTGCAATACAGAAGCCACCCGAAAACCATCTCCATCCCCCTTCAGCCTTAAGCACCCTTTAATGCAGGACCACCTTCATGGCTTCATCCATGTCATGTTTTGAGCAAGCCAGCAGGCATGAGGAGGTGAAAGGGGTATCTTCATGAAGGAGGTTTCTTTCCCCTCCTGCTCCACAGGACTGTTCTTCATTAAAAGCTGATACATGGAATCACGTTAACTCAAATTTGACCTCGAGCATTGAGCATGAAGAGGCCTAGAAAACCTTTGGATTTGATAAGTAAGTGAGAGAAGGCAACAGAAACAGATGGCTTTGAAATGAATTCTCTCCTGGAGCCTTCAGAATGCGTCTGGGAGAGAAATATCCCCCATCTTTTCTGTAGTCCCAAAGAGTAGCCTCAAAAGCAAATAGGATGTGAAAGAGATGCGGCGTTTTAATTCTCTTTGTCAACAGTTAGAGATTAATTAGGAATTCAGGGATGGAGATCCATTTATCCACAAGGATTTGGGGAGGCAGCGGGCTGCTTTACTCTGTGCACTACTTCCATTGCACTGCAAGGTGCTACAGACCTTAACAAAGGCATCTGAGGTGATCTCAGGTATTTGAGGCACCTCCATTGGGCTGGTAGACATGGGGCATGTGCCCCTTGGGAGTAGCAGGCAGGCAGGACACCCCAGGCTGTCTCCTGTAATACCAGCCACTACTTCTAAGCACGGTACCCTGGGCTTCTTCCATAGCTGATGGAGATGCAGAGGTTATGGGCTTTCATCCCCTCCTAATGGCGGTGGCTGCAGTTGCCAGTGGGGTTGCACAGTGATCTCCATTCAGTGCAAGATGTGGGTAACCAGCTCAGGTAGCCTATGTTTGTTGTAGGAATGTCTATGGAACCCCCCTTAGGTAAAGTGAAGTGAGGGCTATCCCGTATTGCCAGCGATACTCCTCCTTTAAGTGATCCCCCAGCTACCAACACACAGTCAGTATGTTGCCCTTGGGTCCAGCTCTCCACAACAGTCTGATGGGTTTCACCAGCAGAAAATAAAGCCAAACAGCGAGACATTTTCCTTATCAAAGTTCATTTTTAAGCTAAAAAGGAGCAATCCAAGGCCTCTCCAAGCTTCAGCACCACGAGCTTCACAGATGGAGCTGTGTCACCTGTATCCTCTGTACTGTATCAGTGTCTGTCTGCTTGCTTTTTGGTGTCTACTGGGGACCCAGACCAGAGAAGTCATCCATCAACCAAGCCTGCAAGTGCTGACCAGAGCCCTGCCAGTGCACAGCCATCATCCCCATCCCTGGGGGACCAGACAGCGAGCTGCAGTCCTGGCCACCAGCACCCTAACGCTTCCTTCCAAAATGAGGTAATGAAGCCTAAGGGAAGGTGGGCACTTCATGGTGGTGTCTGTCAGTGTTCAACTGGCATCGCGTGTCCATGTGGGGTCTGCAGCTCTTCTCACTGCACAGGGAGATCTGCCTTAGGAGAGCATAGGGCAGCAAAATAACTCTAGATCATAGAATCATGAAGCGGGTTGGGTTGGAAGGGACCTTTAATGGCCATCTGGTCCAACCCCTTTCTCCTTGTGCTTTCCAGTGAAGAGACATGGAGGATGGAGGATGGAGGTGAAGGGGATTATGGTCTGGGTGCTGAACAGGCAAGAAGTATAATTTGGGAAGAGGGAGAGAACCATTATAGAGAGCAGAAGCTGCCTTGGGGTGGACTTGGGCTTGGCAAGAGGGCAAAGAATCCAATTAGCACAAACCATGCATGGATGTTATTAGAAGTCTTGGTTTGGGAGAGTAGGGGGTCTCAAAACACAAGGCACAGTAACTAAAGTGCTAGGAAGGAAGGAAGGAAGAAAGGAAGGAAGGAAGGAAGGAAGGAAGGGGATCCTGCTCCTAGATACTCATCTGTTGTGGAGTAGGACTGCATCAGGCCCACTGGCATGGACCTTCCCGCTGTCCAAGCCGATTCCTGCTTTACCCCACAGTGCAAATCCTAAACCTGGCTTGGGAAGTGCCTTAGCAACACCCCACAGACAGCCCTGTCAGTTACCTGCAAAAACCCTTCCACATACAAGGAGTGGAGTGAAGAGCTCCCAAATCTGCCTCATTTCCATCAAATGGATGAGAGCTTTGGTTGAGGTGTCTCCTGATTTGGGGTATCGGTGTTGTATCGGTGACCAACTCTCCTTCCAATCTATGCCAATGATGTGAGAGTTGCTTTTCTTCTGTCCTTCCAGGTCATCTGTAAAGACCAAGTGCAAAGTACTTGGCCCACCATGTACCTGAAAGAAGCTAAAACCTGTGTAAGTACCACCCTTTGGGACTTCTCTGTAGAAGCCTACAGCAGCTGTGTTGCTGTTGGAGATGAGCTTTTAACCTGTGGTGCCCTAGCGTGTGAGCCTGTAGAGATGAGAGTGATCCCATCAAAATGAGTACAACCACTTTAGGGGGGTAAAATAGCAGCACCGGCTGTGCTCCTGGAGGAGGAGAAGCACAGGGCTGCTGCCATCTCATGGTCATCGCCTTCCTGCTTTGGCTTTTGCTTGGTGTAAATGCTCCTTGCCTGCGCACCCACAGAAATGATGATGCTCTGTGAGCTGGGCTGCTCGCAACACTGAGGATGACTACAAAGAGGGAGCTTATGACTGTGATGAGCTTGTCCGAGGCTGGAAGGCCTCTCCTGATACCATCCCCTGCCCTGCTTTGTGCTATGTCTGAACCTGCAGCTTCTCATCAAGCTTTATACTGGATGCATAAACAAATTTCATCAGATTGATAAAATCTAATTCTAGAGTCTAAACCACCCGGGTGGCTTATGCTGCTGTTTAATTCTTCCCTTCTCCTTCTGGGTGCAGATGGAGCCAGTGCCATAGCATCATAGAGTCCCAGCTTGCTTTGGGTTGGAAGGGACCTTAAAGCTCCTCCAGCTCCAAGCCCTGCCACGCACAGGCAGGGACCCCTTCCACTGGAGCAGCTTGCTCCAAGCCCCTGTGGCCAACCTGGCCTTGAGCACTGCCAGGGATGGGGCAGCCACAGCTTCGTTCAAGCCATTCCCCTTGGCCTATCACTCCCTGCTGCCTCCTCCCCATGGCTTCACTGGAGCTGTGCTGGGAGGCGTTTTGGCAGCAGGGATGGTTTGGCTGGGAGATGCCAGTGCACGGGGATGTGTTGCTAAGCTGAGCGCTGTGCAGACATCACAGCTTGGCACCATCCATCCCTCCTGCCTGCCCGCTCCACTGGGCACTGGTGAGACAGCGAGACTGCTGCCCTGCTGCCCTCAGACTCCTCCGGGCACAATCACGGCCTGAAGGGGGGTTTGGAATTGGATGATCTTAAGGTCCTTTCCAACCCGAACTGTTCTATGATTGTATGAAGCATTGTGAGTACCAAATGGCATTCACAGCTTGAAGCAGCCTGCGAGGGGGCATCCCCCCAATGGCATCGCGCTCCTCGGCTGCCAAAACACCTCCCACCCCCCCAGCGTTAATGTTCCACGCAGTGTATCCCTAAACTCCGGCAGCTTCGGATGCCTCCCAAGCCAGGCCGATAACAGAGTGGCACTATCTGGTTTCCCTGCTTTGTAGGGACGGTAAACAAGGCTCCGGCCAAACCCTGACAGCCTTTGCATTTCACAAGCCGTGGGAAAACAGGAAAGCACACGCTATAAGGAGGGGTGTTCCAGAAATGGATCCAGTCCTGGTGCTCAGGACGGAGCTGGAGTCAGGGCAGCACTGCACTAACAATGCTGTTAGTGCCCTTCCCTCAGCTACAGTGAGGCTTGGGAAGCACCAAAGACGTGGCTGTTGGTGGGGATGTGTCCAGGTCAGAGGGAGGAGGCCACTGAAGACCAACTCCATGCATGGGGCAGCAGTGGTGATGCTGGGACCCCAGGGAAATGGTTGGGGCTGAACCCAAGAACTGTGTTTCTCCACCTGCAGTAAACGTAAAGATCAAAAAAAAACCCTCCCCAAAAAGCCAAAAAGAAAAGGTAAATCCTACAAAAAACCCCAAATATGTGGTTGATACAACTCTGTGGACCAGAGGCATTTTATGGTCTGCTTAGTTCCCAACATCTTTCCTCTTCAGGTGATGCTTAACAGTTTGATCCATGTTCCCCCACCCTCTCTTTTTCCTCTTCTCCTTCCTTTGATTACAACAGGATCTTAATAAGTTTCTTAATGATACTTACTAGCTTGATGCCTTGCATCCCATAGGATGACTTTCCCAAGGTATGGCTCACAAGTGTAGGGGTGTTCAATGGGGTATTGGCTGCTTCAGGTGCTCCAGCCTTGGGATGGATGGATGGATGGATAGATGGACAGAAGGATGGATGGATGGACAGAAGGATGGATAGATAGATAGATAGATAGATGATAGATAGATAGATAGATAGATAGATAGAAGGATAGACAGAAGAACAGACGGATAGACAGATGGATAGACAGAAGAATAGATTGGTTGGTAGATAGATGATAGATAGATAGATAGATAGATAGATAGATAGATGGTAGATAGATGATAGGTAGATAATAGATAGAAAGATAGATGATAGATCATTGATTAGATAGATAGATAGATAGATAAAAAGATAGATGTTAGGTAGATAGAAAGATAGATGTTAGAGAGATAGATAGATAGATAGATAGATAGATAGAAAGATAGAAGGATAGACAGACAGATAGACAGAAGGATAGATAGGTAGGTAGATAGATGTTAGATAGATAGATAGATAGATAGATGATAGATAGATAGAAAGATNCCTTATTCAATGTTTTCATTAAAACTCATTAAGAAATACTAACCTAGAAAGCCCATTTGTAACAGTAATATGTACTTTATGCCCAAACCAGGATGAAACATTGTTACCTGCAAATAAACTATGCTTCTGCACCAGCTTCTCAAAGAAGGAAATCCACAGATTATGATCTCTGTAAAGAACTTTCCTGTTCATACAGAATGGCCAAAATACTGGGAAGGCAATTTATGGCTCATAGCTCCATCACTGACTCCACTAGTAAATACAGTACTAACAATAAGACACTGTGCATTGTATTTTCAACAGTCACCAATATCTGAATTTGTATGATATACTTTACATTGATACTTAAGGCAAAGTGCAAAAATCACTACCAAGCATGCAGTATGTCTGGTTAGTTATAACAAGAGTTATTACGATTACTATGAGCTTTCAGGATGTTACTACCAGCAAGGAAATATTATGTGTCTCATTTGTTTTTATTCTATTCTTATTTTGAGCTCACAATATTTCTAATTAAGTGTCCTGCAACAACTGTATTTTGTGAACAACTTTTATTAAAGGCATTGATGATTTCTCATTTCTTCTGTAAAGGTTATTATGTTAATGCAACTGTCACTTTTAAATTGTGAGTAAATAAGACCAGGAATATTATAACTAAAATCAAACAGAAATTAGAGGTTGATATATTATATATGAATTAAGGCTGGATGAATGAGTCATTTATTGAGTTCAATTAAAAGGCTTGTGGATTGTTGTTTTGTTGTTTGTTGGTTTTCCTTTGGCCTTAACTAGAATAAACTACTAAAACTCAAATTCCTTTTTAAGAAGAGAGCACATCATGAAGCAAACACACATGATTCTGGATTTGCAGAGATGATGTAATTTACTGCTGCTCCCCAAGCAATATTGAATACCAATATATAAAAACTTGCTGCATTACACAGAGATTGGACCACTTCCGTCATTGCATGCTCAGTATAAAGAGGATACCTTCATTTCCATCTGTCTTTAGATCTAAAACATTTACTTCCATTTATCTCCACTTTTAATACAGAATAACCATTAAAAAAAATTAAACAGGGAGAAAAATGCATATTTATCTGTTGCTTCATCTTCTATTTTGGAAGTGTTTGAAAATAATATTTCCACATCTCTCAGGCAAAATATATGAAAGATAACAGGATAATAATAGTAATTATGAAAGCCTCCTAGGATTATAAAAATTGGAATACCAGATCCAAATGAAATCTATGTCCATATTTATTGCCAGAAAACAAAAATACCATTCTACTGAAAGATCAAAGCCACCCAAACTGCTGTTATACATGACAAAAACCGTTATCTTTAAACTGCTGATCTTTGTCAAAATATTTAAAGGAGCCAGCCTGTTAAGTGATGGCAACTACATGTGAACTACTTCATTAAATGGATTTTCAAAGACTCAGCAATTTATTGTGGTAGTTTAAAAAGAATGTTCCATGAACAAAATGTACTGGTGTTTTGGTAATCAAAAGCAAGTGCTTTGAATGAACATTTAGGAGGAAGCTAGAAGCTATAAAGTACATAGCTGGGGACAGTTCATTGAGGAAATGCCAAATGAGGAACTCTTATGTTTATATTTCAAAAGTATTTCCACAAGCTACAGTAATTATGAAACATGCTCTCCTACAACCTTTACACACTAGTAATAGGGTTGAATTCACATGTCAGTTTTCACTTCAGTTAGGGCATTAAGCCATATCTTCCTTTTCTATCTGGCTTCTGACTTTCATGATGTATGTAGGTACCTAACACATTTTTAGACCTTGTCTTCAGTCATATTTGCTTGAAAGTAGCCAAGAGATTAACAAGTGTGGGAAACCAGACAGGAGACAGTACAGTAAAACCAGAAAACAATAGAATCACAGCTTGTTTCTTTACCAATCCAAACTAAAAGTCTCCTTCGATAAAATTTTCAACTCAAGCTTGAAAAGAAAACCCATACTGCAGTCATATTTTTTGTTTGTATGCTGCCTGTAAGACTTAGCTGAAGAACAAATACAGAAGTAGCTCTAAATAAATAATAACCAACAAAATTATGTGAGCTAAATAGTCTATCCTTCAACAAATTGGGCTGGAACCTGAATTATTGTTTCTTAGATTACAAGAAATGTCATCACCATCAGCATTAATAATGATTTCAATGATATACAGAGAACTCACCATGAATATTTCCATCTCAAAAATCTCATTTTAATAAAATGCATGATAGAAGGCTGGTTAAAGTACATTGTTTCTTGTCTGATGCTGTTATGATGATGTATTACATCAAATAAGTAATGAGGCTGCAGTGATATATTCTTACAGCATGTTGTAAGAGTGTCCCTTTACAATAGATGATTATTTGATACAATCACAAGAACTCATAGTCTGGGACACATATCTGTTTTATAAGTTTTTAACTTTGCAAAAGTATGTATTTTGCTAAGAAATAATTTGAAGTCTGGAAAAATGGGCTACTATAAGCCAACATTTCATGTAACTAGAGTTCAGCAAGCGCAAGAGAAAGCTGTCCATTCAAAAGGATATCCCATTTAAAATAGCCTGTATTTCAGAGAAGCACACCAGAGAGTCGTTATGGTATGCATTTGTGCCCAAATGTCTTTGAACAGTAGAAAGGAAAATGTTTAAGAAGCAGCTACCATGAGGGACTTAAGAAGAAAACAAGACAGTGCAAACAGGGAACTGACATTGTGACAGGTGGATTAGTGACAATGAGACACGACAGGGGAGACAGAGGAGGATGATATCAAGATATTTCTGTAGTCTTCATGACTTTGGTTACTGAATAATACACCTAGAAATAATACAATCAGGAACAATCGTTCCAAAGGACAAACAAGTGAAGTAACACCAATTCTGTAGAGATATTAAAACCAAGCATTTATGTGTTCAGGAAGACATGAAAAAAATAATGGGATGGGATCAGCCCATAATAATGGATTGATTCCATGCAATGGGAAAGCAGCACAAGCAGATGAACTTTTAAAGGAAGGTCCTATCCTTGCATAAAATGTTGCCAGTAATTAGGCCAAGGGACTGATATGGCACAAAACACAATGTGCATGAAATATTTTCTAACTCATTTTTCCTAAATGTGAAGAAAACTCACATTTGAGTCTAAACAAGCAAATTCCAGGTTTCTGAAAGTCTGCTATTAGAGTCCCAGTATTCTACCTGAAACAAACGGGAGCATGAAAGTTCAGTAGGGAAACATCAAATACAATTCAAGGCTTACTGAGAAGTTCTAATTTCAATTTTATCAACAAATCTGGGGGAAGAGACATACAGCCACCTTTTCTTCCTTATGAACATACTGAAAGGATCTCAAAGAGCCTTCACTGTTTCTCACTCCTGCATCATAAGCAGACTGTCAGGCTCATTTAAAACTTCTACATCTGCATTTACAAATGATGCAGGTCTTTATAAACACTGCCTCTCATTTTACATGGATTAATAGTTATTTGTCTGCTGCTGGTGTCTCTTTTTATTTAAAACAAATACATATACACAGAGCTTTCATATGGTTTGATAGCCTTCAACTAGCCTTCCTCTCTGTTCAGTTACTTGGCTTCTGTCATGAAGCTGTTTCATACTGAGGCACAAATCCACTGCCCTCCCATGGTGGTGCTTGGCAGTAGGCAGAGTGAAGCTGAAGCTCTGATTTCATGTTAGTGCTGGCTCTGGCTCAGCATCCCAACAAGCTTCCCAGGGGCTGGTACTGTGGGGAATTCCTTCTGAGGATTCAATTAGTGCTACGCAAAAGTAGAGCAGTGCCAGGTGGTGCAACATGGGCGCACAGGCAGGTCTAGACCTTTAATTTGTGACTACTGCTCACCATTCCCATTTTAAAGGGCAAGTGCTCAGGGGAATGCTCAGCTAGAAGCAGGGTTCATGGTAGTATGGTCAGCAGTATAGTTGGGAGATTTTTAGGAATTCAGCAACAAAATAGTAACAGAAAGCTGAAAACTTATTTCAAAATGAAACTGGACAATATTTCATTTATTTTATAACCTTAGTTTTTCAAAATATGTACTTGCCTTGAATCTGTTGATTTCTCTTTGTCCATCATTGAAATAGTTCTGTTAGATTTTTGAAATTAATGACCATTTAATTAGTAACTTTGAGGGGAGACTGCTAAACACATCTGGAAAACCAGGTTCCTCAAGCTGAGTATTCAAAAATTGAAACATAATGAACATTTCTGAAATGTCTGGATGTCTACTTTGGCAACATGCTTCATTCCTGGTCTTGAAATACAAGAATGACATTTCTAAGTGGAAACCAATATGAGTTAGTATTTCCTGCACTTTTCATTAAGAACTTATTCCTAACTAAATGTTGCTTATGCATCTTCTATGTGGAGCCCAGAGGAATAGCAAAGAATCAAAACAGTCATTTAAAGGATGCATCCGACAGAATGTTCCTACATGTATCATATGGAGCATGTGGAAATGATATACTTGGTGGGTTGACCCTGGCTGGATGCCTGGTGCCCATCAAAGCCACTCTATCATTTCCCCTCCTCAACTGGACAGTGAAGAGAAAATACAGTGAAAGGCTCATGGGTCAAGATAAGGACAGAGAGAGACCACTCACCAGTTACCATTACAGGCAAAATGGATTTGACTTGGGAAAATTAATTTAATTTACTACCAATCAAATCAGAGCAGGATAATGAGAAATCCCCACCAGACTGGAGTACCCCATCAGACTGGGGTATCCCACCAGACTGGGGTATCCCATCAGACTGGAGTACCCCACCAGACTGGAGTACCCCATCAGACTGGGGTATCCCACCAGACTGGAGTACCCCACCAGATTGGAGTATCCCATCAGACTGGAGTACCCCACCAGACTGCAGTACCCCACCAGCGCCTTGCTTTGTGCTTCACCACCCCCTTTTTGCTCTGAAGGTGGTAAAAACACATCTGCAGCCCTCCGGGGTTGGATGAGGAAGTGCTGGGGCAGGGATGCTGGTTTCTTGGCGCCCAGGGTCCCAGTTGGCCATGGGGGCTGTCTCAGAGACAAAACATGGGCCTGCCCCTTTCTCTTTTGGACCAAGTTGAATTGAATTGCCTTTTCCACCTCTCCTTTGGTGCCTGTTTGCTTCCTGCTTCTCTGGGATGGAGCTAGGGCATGAAAAGGAAGTGGGAGCAGTTGGGGATTTCCTTCACCTTCCTTTTGACCCTTTCTTTATTTACATCTATTTTGTATTGTCTCTGCCTTTAAAGGGTTTATTCTTCTGGGTTTTACCTTCTTTGTTGTCAAACCTCTGTCAGACTTCCACAGCCCTGTTTATGGCACTGTCCCACTCTGCGGCTAACTGGATGCCCGGTCTCTAGCTTGGTGCAACCATCACCAAGGATCCGAGACAGACAAGCAGTCATTTGGAACTGGATGATCTTAAGGTCCTTTCCAACCCAAACAATTCCATGATTCTATGGTATCTGTTCTATATGATGTCTATTCTATGACAGTGGTCAGTTTATAGGAAATAGGACTTACCTCCACAAAAGCTCTTTTCCTGTACATGTAGTGGTGACGCTTTGTCACAAGCCCAGGGTTTCCCCAAATAATTCATGCTGCTGGTTTCAATCAAACTCACATCTTAATGGTGTTAGCTTTCCCCAGCAGTATGAATGTCAGAAACAAAAGCTTTCATCAGACCTTTGAAGCACAACCAGTGCTAATAAACAGGTTCTGTAAGAGAAAATACATTGCCGGTATGTCAGCAGGGAGGAAAGAAGCAGCATTAGGATATGGCTGAAAACCAAACCTTGGGAAGTGTGCCTCCTGTTCCGGAGGAGTGGAAATCACATACAAGTGATTTCCATGAGGCAGAAGGAAACAGGCATTTCTGCACAGCCATCAAACGGAAGAACACATCCCTCCCCAAATCAGGTTGTTGTCTGGAATCCAGACGGATCTATGGATGAAGCGGCTCAGTGCCCCCCATGGGTCCTATAGGGGAAAAGCTGGTTGAGCTTTTCCTGGGTTGAATCTCAACAAGAGCCCGTTGCTGATGGTTGCCACATCACCTCCCATCTGAGGGAGAACTGCCTGCTGGCAACCAGGAGGTCTTTCCCTCCTGCTACCCCCCAACCCCTTTGAAGCCCTGGGATTTCGAACCCCTGTAGTTCTTGACTACGTTTGTCATGGAGGTTTCTCAGGCTTCCTCTTCCTCCTCTGCTCTGCTTTCTGCTGGACACGGCGATCCCAGCACACAGCGTTTGGGATGAGTCTTGAGACAGGCATGAGACAAGCCCTGAGTGAATGACTCATGGTTTCTGGTCAGCTTGTTTTGCTGGGTGTAAACCAAGGGGAGCTCCCTTAGTTCAAAGTTTATCTTGGCGTTTTCACTTCTCCTTAGGTGTCAGCTCTCAGGATGATGCGAAGACATCTCCTCCAAGCACAGGAGCAACTGGGCCCATCATCACGACTATAGGCACTACGAAGATGCAAGAGACCACCCCTGCAAGCAAATCAGGGAGCTCACCCTCCACCTCTACACCATCACCCAGCCCAGCTCTAGAGACCACCACTACAAACAAGCCAGGAAACCCAACACACGCCTCTGTGATATCACCCACCACGGTTTCAGTGACCACCCCTGTGAGCAACCCAGGAAACCTATCACCCACACTTGCAATGTCTGCCCCCTCGGTTCAAGGGGCCACCTCAACAAGCAACCCAGTAAACCCAGCACCCTTGCCTACAGCATCATCACAACCATCTCAGCAGGTCAGTTCTTCAACCAGCTCCAGAGCCTCAGTAGCCACCCCTGCTGCCACCTCCAGTATCACACAGCAGAAGGTCAGCCCTGCAGCCAGCCTGGGCAGCTCGGCACCCATCACTACTGCAAGTCCTGTCCTCACACACATGAGCAGCTCTGCAGCCTCCACAGGGAGTATAGGAAGTGCTGCCGCATCCTCTCCCAGTGTGAAAGCCCAGGGAAACCAGCTTTCAGTCCAGGTGACCACTACCACTGCCAGCACCAGGGCCCCAGGGAGCATCCCTTACCCTGGGCTCACTTCTTCCACTGTTACCAAGCAGCCTCACTCTTCTGCCAGTTCTCCAGGCCAGGGACTGACCTTTTCCACCAGTCCTGGAAGCATCAGCATTTCTGTTCCCCCTTTTGGTGCGTCCATGTCCCCCACCACTAGGAAAGCATCTCTGACTTCAGCATCCGGCAGCACCGACAAGGTCTCCGAGGCAGCCACCACGCCGACTCCTGCAGCAGGTACTAGAAGATGAGAACCTTAATTTCTCATGCTGGGAGCTCCCTTTCTGTGATCTTTTCCTTTGGCTACTTCCTGTCATTATGGGGTGTCATCTCCTTGTCTCATTGTAGGACTTCCCACCATCCTTGTCTCTGTGACAGCTGGGTGCTTACATCCNCAGACTGGAGTATCCCATCAGACTGGAGTACCCCACCAGACTGGAGTACCCCACCAGACTGGAGTACCCCATCAGACTGGAGTACCCCATCAGACTGGAGTATCCCCCCAGACTGGAATACCCCACCAGACTGGAGTACCGAACAGACTGGAGTACCCCACCAGATTGGAGTATCCCATCAGACTGGAGTACCCCACCAGATTGGAGTATCCCATCAGACTGGAGTATCCCACCAGACTGGAGTACCCCACCAGACTGGAGTACCCCACCAGACTGGAGTATCCCACCAGACTGGGGTATCCCACCAGACTGGAATACCCCACCAGACTGGAGTACCCCATCAGACTGGAGTACCCCACCAGACTGGAGTATCCCATCAGACTGGAGTATCCCACCAGACTGGGGTATCCCATCAGACTGGAGTATCCCATCAGACTGGAGTATCCCACCAGACTGGAGTACCCCACCAGACTGGAGTACCCCCCCAGACTGGAGTACCCCATCAGACTGGAGTATCCCACCAGACTGGAGTATCCCACCAGACTGGAGTATCCCATCAGACTGGAGTATCCCATCAGACTGGAGTACCCCACCAGACTGGAGTACCCCATCAGACTGGAGTACCCCACCAGACTGGAGTATCCCACCAGACTGGAGTATCCCATCAGACTGGAGTACCCCACCAGACTGGAGTACCCCATCAGACTGGAGTACCCCACCAGACTGGAGTATCCCACCAGACTGGAGTATCCCATCAGACTGGAGTACCCCACCAGACTGGAGTATCCCATCAGACTGGAGTACCCCACCAGACTGGAGTACCCCACCAGACTGGAGTACCCCATCAGACTGGAGTACCCCATCAGACTGGAGTATCCCCCCAGACTGGAATACCCCACCAGACTGGAGTACCGAACAGACTGGAGTACCCCACCAGATTGGAGTATCCCATCAGACTGGAGTATCCCACCAGACTGGGGTATCCCATCAGACTGGAGTATCCCATCAGACTGGAGTATCCCACCAGACTGGAGTATCCCACCAGACTGGAGTACCCCACCAGACTGGAGTACCCCACCAGACTGGAGTATCCCACCAGACTGGAGTATCCCATCAGACTGGAGTACCCCACCAGACTGGAGTACCCCACCAGACTGGAGTATCCCACCAGACTGGGGTATCCCATCAGACTGGAGTATCCCCCCAGACTGGAGTATCCCATCAGACTGGAGTACCCCACCAGACTGGAGTATCCCATCAGACTGGAGTACCCCACCAGACTGGAGTACCCCACCAGACTGGAGTACCCCATCAGACTGGGGTATCCCCCCAGACTGGAGTACCCCACCAGACTGGAGTACCCCACCAGACTGCAGTACCCCACCAGTGCCTTGCTTTGTGCTTCACCACCCCCTTTTTGCTCTGAAGGTGGTAAAAACACATCTGCAGCC
>NDXB01012542.1:104865-153944 GCA_002631895.1 Agapornis roseicollis | reverse complement strand
TTTAGTGTGAGGTGTCCCTGCTTATGGCAGGGGGTTGGAACTAAATGATCTTAAGGTCCCTTCTAACCCTAACTATTCTATGATCTAGTTCCATCCCATGGAAGGGACACCTTCCACTAGACCAGGTTGTTAAAAGCCTCATCGATCCTGGCCTTGAACACTGCCAGGGATGGGGTAGCCACAGCTGCTCTGGGCAGCCTGTGCCAGTGCCTCACCACCCTAATGAGAAACAGTTTGTTCCCAATGTCTAATCTAAATCCGTTCTTTCACAGTTTGAAGAATTAAAGATTAAAGAATTCAGTTTAAATTCAGGCTCAAGTTCAGTTTAAAGAATTAAAGGAAGGTAATTGCTTTTATTTAGTAGATATAGTTGAGGAAGTAACAAACAGGCTTCTGGGTATAGAAGAGCAGGAATATATGCTACACTCCTTGCTGTTGCTGCTTAAAATGTAAAAACTATTCTGTCTGTCCCGCATTTTTTAACTAAAACAGGCACTTCTGGCTCTGAAAGCCTGTGTTTGAAGTAAGTCTTGTCTGTTACTGTGCAGTTAGTACCGCACCATGGTTCAGACATGAGAAGAGGTGAAATGGGATGTAAGTAGCTCAGAACAGGTTTCAGTTTAACCGGATACTGTATGTAGTACTCTTCAAGACTGCTGAAATATTTGTATAAAAAGAATTACCTTTTTTCAGACTGGAATAATTCTGGTGTACACAGAACAGGGCTGTGATTTGGGCTGCAGATTGGTCATGTGGTAGAATAGCATTTGTGTGGGTCTGGAATTTCACCACAGTCCCAAGACTTCCTTGATAACTCTTAGAAATAACTGAATAGGACCAATTTTTAAATGATGGTTCCCACTTAGTGCTGTTCTGTTGGTGATGGTAATCAAGGGGACAGCCTAGTAAGTATGTCTGAGAGACCTAAGTAAGTTATAAGTTACTGTAACATAGTAAGTTATATCTGAGAGAGATGGGAGAGCAGTATTGGTAGTTACCTCTCTTTATTGTTTCTTCCTCTTCTGTGACTGCTAGAAAAATGCCTTTATTTCCTGCCAGCTTTAGGTTCCAGGCAGCCAGGAGAGTTGTAGGCTGGACTGACCAGTCCAGCCTGCTGAAAGTGCTGTTGAAAAATCCATGTCAGCTGGACTCTCCATAGCAAAAGCACTTGCATGATTCTGGTTACTAACACACTTTATTTCTACAAACTTGTGTGTCTTGGTAAGGTGATGGAGAGACATAACTTCTGGGTATTATGTCTGTGGTGTTAAAAAGGAAAGGTTTTCCTTGTGTTATTTCCAGTTTTATAAGAACTAAAGAGTTCTTATAAAACTTATAAAAAAAGAGTTTTTAGAAAGTGAAGGGAAAGTGCTGTTCTGGCTTTCTGGCTTTTTCTGCCCATCTTGCCTGCTTGTTTTGGGCCACCTTATACTTTTTAGAGATGTTATCTCATCCACAAAGAGAGTCCATTTGTAAACTTAGTGAGTAGTTTGTGGTTTGCTTAATTTAAGCAGCAGCTTAATTTAAAAAGCTCCACAGGAGGGGTGTTGATGACTGCTATTAGCTACCAAGCAACTAATAATTATATGATGCCCCTATTTTCTCCCAGTGTGTGGTAAGAAGGAAGGGGAATTCCCAGCACTGAGTGCTTAGCTCTGACATTCTTTTTTCTGACAGAATCTGGTCTGAAATCTTAAGTCTTTCCAGCTCTCTAAAAAGAGTTGGGGTGGGTTATTCAGTGCTTTGGATCTTGAGCAGAGGAGATCAATGGTAAGCTGTTTCTAAGGAGCTTAATTTCTTGTAAGGAATATACTTATAAGTAATACATACCCTTTCAAGTAATATCTTTATAATTCATGATATTTCTAATGGTGTCTTGAACAAAGTAATTTCCTGAATTAAAATCTTTTTTCCCTTGTGGTTGTCACCACCAGGAGTGTTATTAGCAAATGGAGGCCCGATTTCTTCCTTCAATGGGATAGCGATAATTCAGCTTGGAGGAGGTGTGTTTTGTTCCCCAAATCCAAATAACTTTATTCCAGAAAACTATTTACTGTGGTAGAGTATGAACCTACACAATTGGATGTGTATGGAAATCACTTGAGTAAGTTCACATGTACAGAGGCCTTTACTCTTGGTGCCACAATGTGAATAAAGAGGTGCTCTCTGTTAATCACAGGTTGATGGACAGATGTGCTATGTTGGGAAGAGGCACAGGAATGGGAGAGAAGATGCTGGACCTTGAAACCTCAAGAGGTTTTGCATTTTCTCCCACCAGCTTAAGTTTGCCTCTTGATACCATTTTTCTTTTTTCCTCCTCAGAACTTACAGTTTTCAGGCAGTGACTTTAGGCAACACCTTATAAATCTCTTCAGTCTAAAACACTGCTGCTCCTTTGGAAAGTGATACAGTTTCCAGAGCTGAGAAACAAGAAGTTAAGGAAAGGTGACAATCAAGTAGTTGAGATGATTAGAGTACCTGGAGGAGACAAATGTGAAGTCATGAAGTAAATCAAATTAATCCTCTACACTTCATTCTGTCTCCAAAAATGTGATGAGTCATGTCTATGCTTTTTTGTAAAACTTGAGCTGGCACCTCTCACTTCTACTTTATTCTTCTCTGTTTGCTGTTTGAACATGCTAATTTAATGGTTATGAACATGCCTATTCTAGTTTAATGACATTGAGACTTTAAGAGCAGTGCAGTATCCTAGTTCAGAGAAAGAACTTCCTGAGAGATAAAAAGATGTCAATTTTGTTACCCATTTTTCTGATATCTTAAAGTCCAGATCTATTTCCAATGTGGATATGTTAGATCCAGAAGAATCTGTTATCCAGGGGAAATTAGGATATAACGTTGTGTAATTGAGCAGGTTCAAGCTGAGTTAAACAGAGGTGCCAATGTCTGCTTCAAGGACATTTTGGAGTCTAGATTTATGAACAGATGGCAACACGGAATGAGGCAACTGGGTTTTTTCCTCAGTCTGCTGTTGGCCTGCTGTGTGACCTTGGACAAATGACTTGCTGTCCAGTTCTTGCTTTCATCTACTGTTCTCCAGTCACTGGAGGAGACAAATACCTTATACAAGAGACAGTGAGACTGGTTTTGATAAGAATTTTGTGGTTATATCTTCCAGCAAAGAGAAGGGCCATTTGAAATCCAGGTCTGTCACTGTTGCAGTAAAGTAGCTTTTATGATCTGATTTTTTTAGTTTATTATATTGATAAAGACACCAAACACAGCTTGGGTACATTAATCACCTTTAAAGAATTCTAAAGAAGGAAAATGCCCCTTGGGTTGTACAGCAAACCGTGCTTCAGGTGTAAGCTTTTTACCTCTTATCTTTTTCTAGTGCTTTGTGCTAGCAATTTAGAAATGTGTTTTCGGTCATTGACTAAAATGGGACTCTAGACAAGAACTAACTGTGTCAAAATCTACAACAGAAATACCTACATTTGAGCAAATGATTCCTTTCCCCACGGTTCTAACTGTAGTCTCTGTGTATCGTATCACTACCCTACACCTCATCCCAGAAGAAATCAGTCCCTGGGTTTATGCACTTTGACAACAACTCATACTACTTTCCTGAAAGCTTTAACATTTACCACATTCTCAGTCACAGCAGCAGTAGCTGTGCTTGCTCCTGCTGGACTTCTGTATTGATATGTGCTGGGGCCACCAGTGTTCAGGGGACCATCGAGTAGCCTGAGTGCACTGCTGGGCCAGAGTGCTTCAGAGGACCAGAAGGCTTCTACTCCGCCACACTCTGAGGACTGTAGTGTTGTGACACATTGAGAACTGGTCTGGGCTGGTACCACAAATCCAACATGTTTCTCTGTCCTAGATGCAGTGTTGAAGCATCAGGGCTAACTAGGTCAGGTGGCTGAGGTGATCTGACTGTGCTCTGTGTGTAAATGTTTCCCTGGCTGGAATTGTGTTGTCTCTGTAAATCATACAGTCAAAATTTGTTCAGTCATAAGCCTTTTCAGAATTTAGGCCATTGTGAGCAATGTCAGTCTAGAGACGTAATTGCCTTACTCTCACTCTTTCAGGTTTCCCACCAAGTATGCTACTGAGGGTTGCTGGAGTTGCTTGTTAGGAACTTTGTTCATGCACTTGATTAATGTGTGTGATTGTTTATTGTACCATACAATCTGACATTTGATCTAGAAGGGTGGAGTTGCTGAGTTGTTATTTGCCACTATTAGATTTCTAATGCAGGGCCATTAGTTACTCTTAATATGGGCTTGTGCTCAGCAGTGCAGTGAATTAAGCTGATAGATAAAGCATTATTTTGTTGTTTGTATTACCCTGTCATTTGTAAATTTTGGTGTTTAATTATGTCCTGATCACTGTGTTTATATTGCATTAATGCTATCAGGCTATTAAATTCAACACAATTTGTACTGGTTTTAATGATCAGTTAAGCTTTTCTTTAGAGAGGCCAGCCTTGTTTGGTTCATTAAACTAAAAGAAGAAATGTACAATACTCCAGTGTGTTTCATCTGATGTGAAAGCTGTTTTTCAAACATGTATAAGACTCTTAAATTCCACGTGATGGAAAACACAGAAAAAAAAAATCAGATCAGCTGAAAGTATATTTTTGCTATTAGTTTTCATGTCAAAAAGGCAAGCATTTGTTGACCCTCCAGACTACTCTCTTACCACTTAAGGTTAGGTAGAAAGGAGAGTAAATTACCATCAGTGGGCTAGTTTAGTACAATATTACAGAATGGAGCAATTGTGAGTGCATTTTCTGAAACATTAAATCCTTGTGAAGAATTGGCGCTTAAACTTCATAATTAGGAGGTCCTTAACACCCCATTGGATCTCATGCTTGAAAAGTATAGTAATTCCAGAGGTGGTTTCTTCCTTTAACAAAAATAGTTCAAAGGGACTGTAACTAGCCATTAGATTATGGGCATGCTCCTCTGCCCATTTCCTCTTAACAGAAGCACAGTAATGCT
Organism: Agapornis roseicollis; assembly: GCA_002631895.1. Lineage (NCBI taxonomy): Eukaryota > Metazoa > Chordata > Aves > Psittaciformes > Psittacidae > Agapornis > Agapornis roseicollis. The sequence goes on along the minus strand of NDXB01012542.1, from coordinate 148,977 downwards.
TATATGTAAAATAAGGTTTCATTAATAGAAGCAAGGAAAACATTCTCAGGTGTAATCTGCTTCTCTAAGTTACATTGGACTTTGAATAGTGCACTTTTCAAAGGGCCCATAGAACTGTGCAATTAATCTAACAGTCCTAATGATAAAGGGATGTGACAGATCAGAAGCAAAGCATATAAGGTTACCTCTTATGTTTTAGCAACCATATGTTGACATCTCCTTTGTGTGAGGCACAGTTCAGATACAGAGTATGCAGTTTCACACTCTGGATATGGTATCTCTGCCACACAGATGAAATATGAGGAAGTATATCCAAAGCAAAAGTTTTATGTGTCCAGCCTACCTACAACTGTCCTGTGGAGTTTTTTAAGGTCTGATGTCATTTGGCTTAAGGGCTGTTTGTTAGGTGCCTGTGTATTAGAAATCAAGGTTTATTTTATGCCTTCATGGGTATGTCTTGAAAAACTGAAGGTTACATTTACAAGCTTTAAAGAAAATGTATAGGACACGAAGGGAAACTATTAGATTTCTGTAAGCCAGAACAGCTACATGTTACATCTTTGTAACTCTCTGTAGATGTAATCTGCTTCACTAAGTTACATTGGACTTTGAATACTGCACTTTCCAAAGGGCCCATAGAACTTCAAAGGCACACTTACATTTTTATTACATTCTCAAGACTTACCAATATGTTTATAATGAAATAAATCTCATGCCTTGAAAGAGGTCTAGATGAACTTCTGAAAGTTATCTGTTATCTTGTGTTAAAATATAGTGGCATTGACCATTTTATTGCTGTGAGCTTAATTTAACTCCTTTTGGTCAACCCAGTGATCAAAATGTATTTGAATATGAATGTATGCTTGCATTGCCATGCAGCTTTATATTTTTCCATATTCAGAATGTTTCAGTTTTGCCTTTTGTTTTGACTAGGTTTGGGTTTGGGTTTTCTTTTTTTCGCTTTAGTAGGTAGTGGAATATATAGTGTCAATATTAGTTTTTGTTATAAAATAAAGCAGTGGGGCTGAAGGAAACAGAAGAGTGATGCATAGCAGAATTCGGAAAAACATGAATTTCTCAGCAATAGTAGATTAATTCCATTGTAATTATAAATGGTGTAAATATTTGAGGTTTTCTCCTATTTTTATTGTTTATTTATAGTGATCATATTTTCTAAATTTATATATTAGTTATAGCACCGCACTTTTCATACCAGCTCAAACAGGCATATTAAAGAACGCATCACAGAGTAGTGGATTTTCTCTTGAATCCCAGATGTGCTGCAACACTTCTGGCTCTGACCTAAGTGGAGCCAATCTGACTTTATTTTAAGAGCAAGCAGGTGAAGAATTACGTGATAGGCTCTTGTTCTACAGGCTGTGTAACTTGTAGTATGTTGCCCTGTTCTTTACACAGGAAGTATGCAACAAGAATACTTCTCTAATTGCATTATACTCCCACACACTTGCAGTAATTTAATAGTTGAACCTGTGTACACATAATGATATAAAAAGCATCAAATGTAGGTGGTTTACACTGTCTGTATATTTACCTCTTTGTTTTCCCTAGGTGAACCTAGGTTAGAAACTCAGTAGAAACAAAATGGGATGTAGCCAGCAGCTTTTGCTTAGTGTGTGTGTCAGCCTTCTAAATTGCTGTTTAGCTGACATTTAAACAGAAGCCTACTGCAGTTCCTGTGAGATATGACTGTGAGAAACACTTAAGTAGAAGAATGAAGAAAGGGGTAAAAAGCACAAGGAAAATGAAGGGAATGTTTCCGAACAAAGAGAAAGAAGGAGATAAATTCTTTATAGAGAAAAAACAGTAGGGGAAGACATTTTTCAATCTTTTTTCTGATCATAAAGCATAAAGGGTGTGTGAAGCAGTATGGGAGAAGCTATTAATTACCATGCAATTTGCTGTAATCATGGCATCTGCAGATACACTTCCAGTGATTTTCACCTTGGTATTCCTGTTGTGGTTTAACCCCAGCAAGTAACTCTGCACCATGCAGCCACTCGCTCACACCCCTCTGCCCCTACCCCAGATGGGATGGGAAGGAGAATCAAAGGAATGTAAAACCTGTGGGTTGAGATAAGAACAGTTTAATAACTAAAGTATAATAGAATATATACTTACATAGAACTAAAAGGAGAAAGGGAAGAGAAAATAACCAATAAACAATTGGTGCACAATGCAGTTGCTCACCACCACTGACACCCAGCCTGACTCTAGCATAGATCGCTCCCTCCCAGTTAACTTCTCCTGGTTTCTATACGGGGTACGATGTGCTGTGGTATGGAATATCCCCTTTGACTAGTTTAGGTCAAGTGTCCTGTCTCTGCTCCCCCTTGGTTCCTTGTGCCCCTCATCATGGCAGAACATGAGAGACTGAAAAGTCCTTGACTGAGATAAGTGCTACTGAGCAGCAACTAAAACATCTGCGTGTTATCAGCATTGTTCTCAGAATGAAGCCAGAACACAGCCCTGTACCAGCTGCTAGTGAAATGATTATCTCTATCCCAGCCAAAATCAGGACAGTATGCACCCCTTATTCCATAGCATTCATGTCATGCCAGGTCCCACACTTTCCACCATCACCTTTCTTGTCCTTTGAGATGTGTATGTATGTATATGTTCTTTGAGATATATATGTGTATATGTATACACATATCTATCTGTGTGTGTGTGTATGTATATCTATATATATAATTCCTGTAGTCTATGGACCATCCATTAAAAGTTTGTTGAGTTCATTCAGTCCATAAGTTGGGGCTCCATGAGTCTCGTGAGTCATGACTCTTTGGGCATGGTGGTGGTTTGTTGGATGCTGAAGCTTATTCAGATGCCATCACTGCTGCACCTGTCCAGCTTTATTAGAGTTCATGCTTCGTTAATGTGGTAATCAAACAGGAGTCTGGTTCAGATCCTCAAACCTAAAGCAGTGGAGATGGATGCCACAAGACATCCAGTGCAGTGATGGGTGTGTGGCTGCCATGGAAGTGATAATATCTAGTGTGTACAGCATCACAAGTTCAATTCAGTGGCTGTCGTCACCCAAGATTAAATCCCCTTGAGGTACACAGCGGACTTCCCCATCCTCCCACATTACTCACCAAGTGCACCCAGGTCCTTGAGTGAAAGCAGTCCAACAAGTGGGTTTGCCTTTGCCCAAGGCAGGAATAACCCAGGCTGTTTTCCCCAGCAGGTATATTCTCCAGGGGTTTATTGTACAGTGGGGCCTCCTCAGTATGTGTCACTTCCTTCTCTTGTGACATTCCAAAATCTTTGCCCTCCCTTAGTCCATGATGACTTCTAGGATTGCCTGCCCATTTATTTCACATAGCATCAGTTGCATGATGTGTAGAGGAGACACTGCCTTTGAACATCCACCCCAGCATGGGCCACCAGAGTGCCAGGAGGAGCTGTGCTTCAATGCCAATCACTTCTGAAGCAGCTCGAACCTCTTCATAGGCTGCCAGTATCTGTTCTCTGTTGAGGTATAGCTGGCCTCAGATCCTTTGTATCCCTGACTCCAAAACGCAAGGGGTCAACCTCGAGTCTCCCCTGGTGCCTTCTGCCAGAGGCTCCAGGTTGGACCATTCTCCCCGGCTGCGGTGTACAGTACATTTTTAACATCTGGCCCAGTCTGAACTGGTCCAAGGGCCACTGCATGAACTATCTCACGTCTGATTTGCTCAAAGGCTCCATTTGAAATCATTTTTCTTCCGGGTCACATGATAGAGAGGGCTTACACTCGATCTGTAATTTGGGATGTGCATTCTCCAGAACCCCACTGCACCCAAGAAAGCCTGTGTCTCTTTCTTATTAGTTGGTGGAGACATTACTGTTATCTTGTTGATCACATCTGTGGGGATCTGTCTACGTCCATCTTGCCATTTTATTTCCAAATACTGAATTGCCTGAGCAGGTCCCTTGACCTTATTCTGTCAAGGTATGGCAAAACTGGCTTTCAGCAGGATTTGGATTATTTCCTTCCCTTTCTCAAAAACTTCTTGCACTGTATCACCTCACAGAATGGTGTAATCAATGTATTGCACATGCTCTGTTCCAGTGCAGTCTGGATCAGTCCATGGCAGATGGTAGGGCTATGTTTCCATCCCTGGGCCAAGTGAATTCCAAGTGAGCAGGACACCCGTCCAAGTAAAATCAAACTGTGGCCTGCACTCTGCTGCCAGAGGAATTGAGAAAACTACACTGGCATACCACTTGTCTGTCTTTGACTCCAGTTCATACTGAAGTTCTAGCATGTCTGGTGCAGGTCACAGTTGGCACTTGTGTCACTTTCAGTAACCCCACAGTAGAGAGACCAGGCAAGATAGAGAGCTGCTTCATGTGCTCTGTCTAAAGCAGCTATTCCAAAAGCTCACATGTACCTTTTTTTGGTCCTTGAAGTGCCTCTGGGCCAATCACAGTGGGGTGCTTTTGCCAGTCCTTCCCAATCAACCTTATTTCAGTTAGGAACCCCTTGTCACTCCAGAAATACAAATATACTCTGACCCTTGATGGTATTAGGGTACACTACTAGGGTGTCTAACAGGACCTTATACTTGTGTGGCTCTGACTTGCCAGGCCATCTAATCCGTACAGTCAAGTTAACCCGATTGTCCCTCTTCACCTGGCTGGAGGCAGGGCTCCTCTATGCCTGGTCATAGGGTGCTCCTCTTACTTCTGGTAAAAATGGACTAGAATGCATTACTATAGGATGAGGTGCAAGGTCAGCCCTCCAACTCTGTCTGGGAGGCTGCCCACTGGAGGCTGGAGCAATGTCTCTTCTGGAAAATGCCTCATTTGTGGTTGTTTTTCCTTGCAGTTTACATACCTGTACCTCTGGGGCTGTGGTAGGCTTTCCATCCCACGTCTTCTTGATCTCAGAGGTAAAACCGCAGGGGTACCATGTGGAGTGTACCTTCTGTATCCTTCCTCTTGATAGGAAGAACATTTACTGGCAAAGCTGAGAGGATGGCCCATACAGGTGAGGAATAGGTTCTCTCCTCTTGTTGTTGCTGGAACTCCTGGAACAGTTTCTCACATAACTCAGACAGTTTTTTCACAGCCGAGATGTCAGACCTTAGGGAGGAAGAGAATTTTTCTTCACACTGCTGGATTGGCAGGCAGATTCATTCACCACTGAAGCCTCTACATGTCTCCAGTATTGCCAGTGTGTTGGCATATAACAATGGTGTACTTCATACCAGTTTCTTCCACATGACTCGTGTATCTGGGGTTGGAATAGCTGTTGTGCCTGTTGCTGGGTTGGAGGAGGTGCAGTGACTATGGCTGGCCCATCCCCAGTGACGGGCACTAGTTGCAGTGTCTGTCACTGTGGTTGCAGCAGCTGCAGTGTCTGTCACTGGGGAAGAAGTATCTGCAGCGCTTCTTGCTTGGGTTGGAGTAACAGCAGTGACTACTGCTGGTCCACCCCAGCGACAGACAGCAGTTGCAGTGTCTGTTGCTTTAGCTGGTGTGGGCACAGTGCTTATTGCTAGGGTTGCAGTAGCTGCTGTGTCTGCTGGTTTGCCATCAGATTCAGAGACCCCTTTTTCCTCTTGAGGGTACTGCATAGTGTTGGGCTGGGTAGGCATGGGCTCAGCCTCAGCAAGTTGCTGTGGACTGTCTTTCTCTGTTGGTGCCAGGACTACAGCATACCTCTTCTAAGGGTTTTACTAGTTTGTCCAGATCTTACAGTTGTTGAGGGGTGAATTTCCAAGCACTGGAGGTACCACAGGCCTGAGCACTTGCCTCTACTGTCCCACACACCCTGCCACTTATGTCTGTCCAGCCCAGGGGAAGATCTCTTGGTGATATTCTTAGATAGTTGTTGAGCCTTAAGCAAGGTCTGAACCCTGTGCAGCAACATGTTCATTCTCAGCAAAAGGAGCAGGTTGACTTTGAGGGATTCAAAGATATTGTGTGCAGTTCTGGAGCTGTTGGAACAAGTCCAGAGGAGGGCCACAAGGATTATCAGGGGACTGGAGCGTCTCCCATACGAAGACAGGCTGAGAGAATTGGGGCTGTTCAGCCTGGAGAAGAGAAGTCTGTGTGGATACCTCCTAGCAGCCTTCCAGTACCTGAAGGGGGCCTACAGGGATGCTGGGAAGGGACTCTTCTTAGAGACTGTAGTGACAGGACAAGGGATAATCAAACTTAANCTAGCAGCCTTCCAGTACCTGAAGGGGGCCTACAGGGATGCTGGGAAGGGACTCTTCTTAGAGACTGTAGTGACAGGACAAGGGATAACGGGTTCAAACTTAAACACAGGAAGTTTAGGTTAGATATAAGGAGGAAGTTCTTTACTGTTAGGGTGGTGAGGCACTGGAATGGGTTGGCCAGGGAGGTTGTGAGTGCTCCATCCCTGGTGGTATTCAGGGCCAGGTTAGATGAAGCCTTGGGTGACATGGTTTAGTGTGAGGTGTCCCTGTTTGTGGGAGGGGGGTTGGAACTAGATGATCTTAAGGTCATTTCCAACCCTAACTATTCTATGATTCTGTGATTCTATGATATTAAAATTCTTTGAAGTTCTCAAATGCTTCCATAAATAAGCACCAGTTAGGTTGCACAATGGTGTAGATGGGTGCTAAGCTGCTGGACACCATCTCCGTGTGAGAGGGAGCATGCTTCAGTTCAGCCTTCTCCTCAAAGAGGGTGCAGAAGATCCCCAAGTATGGGAATAGCTTTGGCTGTGCAGAAGTACTGTCCACCGGGTCAGTGGTGAAGCGTGGTTTTATTTGTGACAGCAGGTGCAGCTCTGCAGTTCTTCAGGACAGTGAGGAACAATATGGAGCATTATTTCACCCGCAGAGGTAACTCTAAAATACAGCTACTGATGTGCATAGGTGCAGTGGAGCAGAGAAGTGAATGATGTTGGTTGCCGCAGTCTGAGGGGGGAACAGTGCTCCACTTCTAGTTGCACTGTTGCTTATGGAATCATAGATGACGGTGACTTGAGTGCCACAAGTCCAGTTTTGCCCAGACTGGCCATCAGCTTGGAGCTTTCCATGAGTGCATGCTGCAGCAGCTGAGCAGTACCAGTCCCAGATGGTAAAGGGACTTTGTAGTCACCACTGAAATGGTTGGCCTCTCTCAGGCTCCTCAATCCCCCCAGGCCTCATCTCTGGGCTGCATGGTGGTTCTGGGGGTCAGCCGGGCTGGGACAGACTGGTGGGGATGCTGTCCTCCAGTGTTTAAATATCTTGACTTTATGTCTCCTTGGTGTGAGTTTGAAAACTTCCATATCAACTGTGGTTGCTGCTATTCTCTCCCAGCCTATGACATTGAGCACTTTGATGTAAACCATGGGAAACAAAGGTTTATTCTGTTGCTTGATGCTGTTAGCTTTTCTAATAGCTATGCAGTGCTGTGGTTTAAAGTCAATGGATTTGGCCCAGCAGCTGCTGGAACACCATTTCAGGACAAGATTTTATATTTATGGTATAAATAATTGAATTACACTTTCAGTTAAATTACCTGGGTTTTTTCCATACTCCTGTATTTGTAAAGAACTATGTATTTGTCTTGATCAGTCCTGCTTTATAAATACAAATAAATCCTATGTCTGCTTTGTTAATACTGAAGCTACTTTCACTGTCCTCCTCCTATAGTGGTTAGTGCCCACAGCAATCCCACCCAGTTTGGAGTTACTGCAGTCAATTTGAGGGTCTGCATAGGTCAGGCTTGACTGACTCATCAGCTACTGACTCCCACATGATTTTAAGCTAATCTTGTCTCAGCAGCATGGAGTTGAGGGTTACTTTTTGTAAATGAAAACTGTCATGCCCAGGCTGAGAATTACCAGTGTTTGTTAGAAAGGGTGCAATGCACCAGCTGAGCATGGCCTTCTTTTCAGGTCTTTGCTTTGGAAAACATCTCTGAAATCCTGAGGTGTTTAGGACAATTGCTGGGACACGGTGTTGCTAATCTGCCTTTCTCCTGTCCACTCTCCCCATATGAACTTGGGCTTTGGTCTAGAAGCTAGACTGAGGCTAAATAAAGGGTCTTAGTGGATGTCAGCTGACCTTTTTACACCTTGTTTCCAGTATCTGTGCTTGCAGGAAGTCCTGCTTTCTCCATGGAGTTTCTTTTAATTTGTCTCTGCCAGCTTAGTGTATGTAACGTGACTCTGCCTTTGTATCTCTGTTTCTTTGCATGTTTTCCCTGGACAAGAAAATCAGTGGTTTTAATTGAAATGTCACTGAGATGAAACATATGATTTAGACTTTTTTTTTCTGAAAGCAGAACACATATATGGTCTCCTAAAGCTAAGATTTAGACTAAAAATAAAACTTATGTTTGGCTACTGCAGAGTAGGGCACTTGCAATTCTATGGGATTAACTCCTGGCTTCTAGCAGAGGATATGTTGTATTGCTCTGTACAGGAAGGTTGTACCTGGCAGGTTGCAGTTTGGTTGAGCTGTACATGAAGGAGAAGACTAAGGCCTGAAATGTGAGGTCTGAGACCACATTTTTGTGTTCAGGTTTTGCTATGACCTATCACTCACATGACCTGACTAGCATTTTTTCAACAGGCTTCCATGGATTTGGTTTTAGGCTTTTGTATGGGAATTGTGTGGATGTTCTGAAGAATGTAGGAATGAGCAAGAATCATACTGTAACTGTCTCACTGTGTACTCAGTTGTGTCAGTGCTTTTAAAGCCAGAATATAGATTTAGGAGTGATTAAGATGAACAAAGATATTTGTGAAATTAACCACGTTAGTAAGGAGTTTTTACGTCTTGTCAAAGGAGAGTGTCAAAGTGAAATTTCAGCTCTGTTGAGGTCAGTGTCAGAGCTTCCACTGACTGCAGCATAGTCAAAATTTCATCTTCAGAAACAGGTTGGAATCAGAAATGAAACAAACTGGAGGAATCAAATGTGTATTATCATAGAGAATCAGTATGTAATTTAATTTGTATCTCCTCCTCTTCTTCCAGGCCACTAAAATTTTTTACTTCCTCTGAATGTTGTTTCTAAAGAAATGATGGATAAAAGTTCTGTGTTGAAGTAAATGCTGCTATAGCCAAGCTACAGAAGTGTAAAAGCCATACACTCTTGTGGCAAGAGTTCCATCCAAAGAGCTTGGAAGATTCTGGCAGAAGCACAGCTGATTCTGATTCTGTTAGCTGGTTCTATTGCTACTCTTGCTGCAGTAAGTGAGCTGAACTACCCAATCCACCAGTATGGTAAATGTTAGGGGAGCAATGATTGTAACAGCAGCTGGTGAAATGGGGCGGATGCATATGTGAAGGCTTTGCTTTGGTGGTGGTGGAAGGACATGGCAGGTCACAAAGGCTGGGTAACTGAAAGCAGAGGCTGTTTGTGTGCTTACAGAGATCCTGGTTTTAGTGCCTGTGCTTGCACACATCCTAGTCACATCTCAGTCCCTGTGAAAGCCGATGAAAGGATGAAATAATTGGAAGAACCTGGGTATTTAACAGAAAACCCCAAAACAAACAGCATTCTAAGGGACTGTCAGAGTTGCAGTCTTCACTATGTGATCTGTCACTCAGTGAAACTTACCTGTGGTAGCTGACTGAGCTAAAGGGAGTTCCCCACCTGCTTTAAGGGTTTAGAAGGTCTGAAATGACCATGGCAAATACTGTGATGCCCTAGAGTGGTCATGGCTGAAAAAACAGTCCCACAGGTTTTCTGTTCCATATGTCTCATCCTCTGCCTTCTATATTCTGTTCTCTTCCCTATGCTTTGCGGATAAGCAGGGGATCAAAAAGTTGATTGCAATGAAAAATAGATGGTTTATTTAATTACTGCAGTCTTGGTCTCCTACAGTTGTATAAACACCTGGGTGGGAGATAAAAAGAAAGCAGGAACATGAAAGGGGAGGAGGTGAGGCAGGGCTGACTTTTCAGAAGAAAATTGCAGCCACACGTACCTCTGCGTGACTGCGGTCTGTAGAGGGTTAAGAGCTTAAATTCCTGATGACAGAGGAACATCCAGTTCCAACCCCCCTGCCATGAGCAGGGACCCTTCACAGTAGACCTTGTTGCCCAAGACTGTCCGACCTGGTCTTGAACACTGCCAGAGATAGAGCGTTTACATTATGTATCTTTGTATACTTCTTTGAAGTCTTACAGCAATAGACACAATTCTGGGAGCTTATTTATGAATCTTGCAAGATTGTTGAGGCTAGGGTGGAATGTAGGAAAAGATGCACTGACGTTTAAAACCCTGTTCCTGTGTTTGGGTACACTGCTTTTAAGACGCATTTTATCAGTAACCTAAGTTTGCTTTGATCTTTTTTCCTTTCCTTTCAACGCTGGCACAAGCATAAGGCAAATCTTTATCTCCTTGTGTAATTATAGGTTAATAGGGGAGGGGGTTTTTTTGTCCATTGAAGAATGTGTTCTCATATCCTGAAGTTTTTGCTGTGAATAAAAAAATTGCAGTTTTTTTTTCCTTGTGATTTCAACTGAAACTTAGCAGAACCAAACAAATTTAAGTATGTAAATAGGATACATGGAATATTATTGTTTCTACTCACTTGCATAATTTTTACTTTGTAAATAGGAAAAGGTGTTTTCAGATTTCAGGTCAGGCCTTTCCAGACTGAATAATTCTCTGTACTTCAGTGTGTTAAACAGAGAGCCTGTTCATTGTGTAGTATGATGCACAATATAGTTCATTGTGTGCGTATAATCAAGAGGCTGGAAGTAGAAAAAGTACATTTGCCCAATTAGAAAGCAGCATGTGTATGTGCCTTCATATAAAGCAATTCCTGGCCCAGTACTCTGATGTAGCCATAGTAAAATGGCTCCTTATGTGGATAGTCAAGCAGGAAGTCAAACATGAGACATTAATGGGATTTGGATCAAATATGTGCTTTCCTACAGGCTTCAGCTGGCTTTGGATCAGACTGTGCAATTGCTCTAAATGGAGACATATTTCAGAAAGAAACATGTAAAAAAAATCAGCTGATGCAGTTGCTTTTCAGACAGTGTCTCTCTGGATAGACAGCTTACTGTGTGTTTGGTGATGGAGAAGTAATGTGTCCTTCCTCACTTTCTTGATTAATAAAATGGCAGTTATGCCAGTTACCTTCCTAGCAGCTTTCTAAAGTTGTGTAATGATCACTAGAGTGCTCTGATAAAAGGTGTTTATAAACAGTGTGTCATTTTATATTCTTACTACCTGTGATTAAATAGAAAATACATGACAAAATGATATAGTGTGTTTCTAACTCAGCAGTGACTCAAGCATGATGGTGACTGTGGTGTCTGTTTTGTTCTGGGTGGTTTCTTTTAGTAGAATCTGCATGTGTGGTACTGGTTTATTATTTCCATATGTTGGCTTGGAATACCTGACATTTAGACTTAGCTGCTGTCTCTGTATGTGAATGTTTCTATATAAAGCTGGGGACAGCGTTGATTATTGCGATGCCGACACCATGGATAAAGGTACCATCCTCAGTCATGGCTCTGGCAGCAATTCACTCAACTGCATTATTCATGCCATGCAATAGTACTTTGGGAAAAGTTGTTGGTGACTGTCACACATCTTCAGAAGTGCATTGCTCTGAAAAGAGAAGCTGAAGTGTCACAAGGAGTTATCTGCCTGAGCTGCCTGTATGAAAAGCATCTAGTTCAGAAGAGCATCCAGAACCTTGGCTCTGTATCACATCAAACTAAACACCATGAGCCACAATGACATTCTTCATGCCCTGCAGGACTTGTCATAAAAGATCAAGAGCCAGTTTCTATCACCTTTGACACAGGTATAAGTCAGGAGCAGTTCTGCTGGCATTATTTGAGATAATGAAACTGGGAGCATTTCTCTATCTTGTCAGATGAAAAGTGTCATGGGAGTGAAAGTGGTACCTAGCAAGCCAAGTTACATTCTCCATACTTTAAAAATGAGGTTTTGCTCACCATTTGTTGTTGAGTTTATCTGATGAGTTTTTGTTTCACTAATGCTGTGTGGTTTTGAAGCAAAATCTTTGCTTTGTAAGTCCAAGACTAGAAAGTTTTAATTGACAGTGCTTGATTTGAGATGGAGTGACAAACCTCTCGTCACTGACTGTTGATACAAACACAATGCAACAATGTGTTGAAAGCCTAATGGAGAATAAGTTCCTGCAGTGGCTTAGTGATTCAGTCCAAAGCAAAGAAGTGGACATCCAACTGTAAACTACCATCAGTTTATTGCAGAAGCAGTCAAGATGCTTTTAGGGCTCACGGACTTCCTCTAGAGCTTTCCTATTGGCTTTAGCTTCTGAAGGATCCAAATCTAAAGAATTTGTGGTTAATCTCTGCTGAAAATTGGGTGAGCCTGTTCTTGTCTCTTGCCAGTGAAGTGAAAGCTTCTTCATTCCAGGGAAGTAATGGTGATTCTGTTTGTAACTGTTCAGAAAAGCCTAACTGAGCTGGCTGCTTGAGTGGGGGGAGTAGGGGCCGCTGTATAACCTGAAGTCTGTTTCAGAGGTGAGGAGGTGTCTCAAGATTCTTGTTTATTTCTTTATTTCTGCTAGCTCTTGAGCAAAGACAAGGGTTAATTAGGTAGCAAATACCCTCAGGAAACAGGATGCAAAAAAGTGTTTAAATGGCTGATTCACTGCAATATTTCTGTGAAATTTAGGTCATACACTTCTCAGTTTTCTATTCTTGCATATGAAAATGCAGGAGAAAACAAGTCTATCCATTCCCTGGGTTTGCGTAACTTTCAGTAACATTTTAAGAGAGAGAAAAAAATCAGCTCTTAGCAGAGCTAAGTGGCTAAGAGAAGTTAAACAGTGAGTTTGACTTCTGCAGTCCAGCTTTGTAAAGATAGTGTGTAGGTTTTTATTGTCTAAAGTGATAGAAAGATGAAAGAAGAAAACCCTTAGCTTTTATTGCAGGACACTGAACAGGAGACTTTCCAGACAGGAAATATATAGGAAATTCTTGTTCTGATTCTGCCTTGGAGAGTTTCATTTAGCTGCATAGTAACCTTTTGCATTAGTCTTTGGGTTGAATTTGCCTATGTTGTATGTGTGCTTCCACAGACAGTTTCAACATGTGATTCCTTTGACTTGAGATAATGAGTTATTTATTGAATGTTTTGGTTGCTTTTTCTCTACATTAATGGTGTTATGCGAACTTACTGAATGTAGGAAGAGGAGTCATAAAGAGTACGTGTTTATTATGATTGATTATGTTTGCATATTCAGTAGAAATAGCTTCTAAAAGATGGTGTCTTTTTTTTTTTGGGGGGGGGGAGGAAGGTTTATAGCAGTGTGTACTGAGCTTCAAAATGTGTCTTTTGAAGATGAGCTCTAATTGGTGCTCAGTTTGTTGTTTAAAATAAAATCTCCTTGCATGTTCTGGTGAATATTTACAGGTGAAGAAGAGAGTCAAAGTAGCTACATCAGAGTGCTTGGTATATTAAAACAGGAGGAAAACTAGTTACCTGAGCTGTAAAACCCTGAAGCTAACATCCTTATTATTGCAAACTGGGCCATTGGCCCCATGCCATCTCAAAAGTGTGTCAGCTACAAGCTCCGTCTTCGCAGCCATATTTTTCTTTGAAAAGCTTTTAGATAAACAGCTGAGTGCCTCAAATGCTCTCACAGAGCAAACAACAAACTGTATCACAAAGTTGTGTCTTTAAAATACCTTCATTTCCTGCCACTGACACTTAATTGCTCCAAAGCTAGTTTGGTTTAGTGTCTTCCTTCCCTGATTCTTGGCAGGTTTCAGGACCTCTGTGTTTGAACATAGAATCATAGANGTGTCAAACGCTTTGCACAAGTCCAGGTAGATGACATCAACTGCTCTACCCCGTCCATCAGTTCCGTGGCCCCATCATAGAAGGCCACCAGATCGGTCAGGCAGGATTTCCCCTTAGTGAAACCATGCTGGCTGCCACCAAGCACCTAGTTGGTTTTCATGTGCCTCAGCATGCCTTCCAGGAGAATGTGCTCCAAGATTTTGCCAGGCACAGAGGTGAGACTGACTGCTCTGTAATTCCCCAGGTCATCCATTTTCCCCTTCTTGAAAATGGGGGTTATATTTCCCTTTTTCCAGTCTTCAGGAACTTCACCTAATTGACATGATCTCTCAAGTATGATGGACAGTGACTTAGCAACTTCACTCGCCAACTCCTTCAGGACCCACGGATAGATTTCACGAGGTCCCATGGACTTGTGCACATTCAGGTTCTTAAGATGGTCTCAAACCAGATCCTCTCCTACAGTGGGCCCAAGGTCTTCATTCTCACAGTCCCTGTGTCTGCCTTGAAAGACTCAGGTGGTGTGGTCAGAGCCTTTGCCATTGAAGACCAAGGCAAAGAAGTCACTGAAAACCTCAGCCTTCTCCAAATCCTGTGTAGCCAGTTCACCCGGTAGCTTCCAGAGGGGCCTACATTGTCCCTGGTCTGTCTTTTATTCGCTATGTACCTACAGAATCCCTTCCTGTTATCTTTCACATCCCTAGCCAAGTTTAATTCTAACTGGGCCTTAGATTTCCTAACCTGGTCTCTAGCTTCCCAGACAACATCTCTGATTTCTTCCCAGGCCGCCTGTCCTTGCTTCCACCTTTTATAAGCCTCTTTTTTCCTTCGAATTTTCTCAGCAGCTCCTTATCCATCCAAGGAGGTCTCCTGGCCCTCCTGCTGCACTTCCTTCTAGTTGGGATGCAACACTCCTGTGCTTGTAGCAGGTGATTCTTGAATATCATCCAGCAGTCTTGGCCCCCTTGCCCTCTAGGGCTATACTGAGCAGGTTCCTGAAGAGGCCAAAGTCTTCTCTGTTGAAGTCCAGGGCAGTGAGCTTGTTGCACATTCTTCTCACTGTCCTGAGGATCTTTAACTCGACGATCTCATAATCACTGCATCCAAGGCTGCCCCAGAGCATCAAATTTCCAACCAGCCCTTCTCTGTTGGTGAGCACAAGGTCAAGCAGGGCACCTCTCCTTGTCAGCTCCTCTATTACTTGCAGAAGGAAGTTGTCTTCCACACAATCGAGGATCCTCCTGGATTGCTTGTGCCAGGCCGTACCATGGTTCCAACAGATATCAAGGACAATGGCCTGCGAGCATGAAGCTGTCATAACTGCCTATTGTAGACCTTTTTGCATCATCATTCTAAGTATCTGTTACTACTCCTAATTAAACAACAGATAGCATGACCCAACACAGCAATTCCTAAGACCCTATATTTATCAGCAGGTAGAGAAATTAACTTTTGAGGTCTCAAGCAAGGAAAGTAAAATGAAGAAAAACAGATAACTAAATAGGTCCCAGAGCAACTGGTATATGACACTGAAAATAATGTCCTTGAGGATTATATACAATGTATTTTCCACGGTCTCCACATGAGACTTCATCCATGAACTCCACAAGATGCAACTATGACTTAACTCCAGAAACAGATGTTCTCAAACTAATTAATCCTTTCTCACATTAAATTATTGAAGCACAGCTATACCAGCTCTAGAGTGAAATCCTTACAAGTAAAAGAAGTCAGGAAGCTCAGAGAGAGGCCATTTTCAATAAAAACTTCTGATAAAGTCATCACACACCAGTAAAAGAAACAAAACAACACAGCCAAAAGAAATAGAAGCATAAGAAGGTATGAATTTGCCTATATGGTTTAAGTGCAGGTTGAAAACACGCAGGTGCACTGTCAACAGCTAAGCTCCAGAATCTGGTAATACACAGAGAAGACAACTTGAAATAATTAATTCATACTATAAGACAATCTAAGTGAGACGTATTAGACAATAAGGCAGTAGTATCATATGAAAGTACACTTTAAATGTGTGATGTCCCTCCCTCCAAGTAAGCGTTCAAGTTTAACAGGTGAAAAGGTTCCTTCTGGTAGTATGCACCTGTATGGATTTTTTTTAATACTGTTAGGGAAAAAAAAAAAATAAAATGTTAAAATGGGTGAAAAGTTGTATGCTGATGAGTCATGGGAGCTTCTGGTAAGAGTATGTTCCAAAAATGTGCATTCCATTAGGAAAGTTACAGGGAATGAGTTAATACACACATTCTTAAATTGACAATCAAGTAAAGGAGACTAAACAAGAAGGAGGCTGGTTACTAGGGCAGTCTGTGTGAAGACACCAGAAAGATCCTCTTCAGTTTAACTCAGAGCAGCATTCATCTGGCACCAGCCTCAGCAACAGCTAGTCAACAGAAGAGAGCCTACCTGCTGCACGTAACAGGAAAGCACCTTTTCTGTGGCTAACACAATTTTGATACCATTACTAAGGAGAGTAAATTTCTTGAAGCATCCTAAGTGAATCTTACTAATTTTCTCTAAATAAACCAGATGGATGAGCCAATTTCTTGTACATGGTAAAAATCTCCAGATAATTCCTCAAAAGGAAAGCTTAACTCTCCAAGACACTCCTATGTTTCAGATCTCCAAGATGCAGAGAGAAAGACTACCCTCACATTCATCATCCCTTTCCTATTAGGGATGTGGACAGCCTTAACCTGCATCACAGAAAAACTGCTCACAGTTCTCTGCACTGGTTCTGAAAAATTTCGGTGTTTGGGAGGATGAGGTGGAGTCAAGGTATCCACGGTGTTTAAAATTCAATTAATTTCTGCTTATTTATGTAATTTCCACCACAATCTCAGAACTGATTTGTAGATACACAGTTTTAAGGCTATGTACTAATCAAGCCTTAAAATACACTACTGAAAGGTTTTTTCACTGCTATTTTTTTTCCAGACCACTGTACCAGCCAATTACGTTGTCAAGCATTATTCTCCGAAGAGTTACAATCTACTTCTACGATGTCTGGCAAGCTGTGAAGTGCTCAACTTTTGCATGGCTGTCACTGAAAGTGTACTCTCACTCACAGAAAACTATTAGATGTGACTGGTTCAAGTCAAACTACCCATCATTTGGTTATATGACATACTAGAGCCACAGACTGCCGGTGATGGTAACTCACTAGGGTGCCAGTTAAAAAGCACATTTCATAGAAGCATTTACTACTAAAGAATAACTTTTTTACTACATATAGAAGTTTAAAACCCCAAACCTAAGAAATCCATTCCGTTGTATGAAGCTAAGCATCCCCTTTGTGCACGAGTAATGGGGGCACATGCAGAAGGAGGAACAGAACAGGAATAATTACTTTTGGCTTGAATCCATTATGCAATTTCATTAACTGCAAAGTATTCAAAGGTATTCTTAAACATGGAAAAAGTGACATAGAAAAAAAACAGATCAAATGGATTTCTGAAAGCACGTTAGGGGAAAGTGAGTTCAATACATGCAAATGACAACAACTGAATATATGAAGTCACACTGTACTTTGTTAAATCAATGTCATCCCTGTGCATGAATGATCTTACATAAGTTTAAGCCCATCGTTTAATTTATCTTGTTATTTACCATGAATATGTTTACTTCAGGGCTTATTTTTTCTAATCTGTAGGAAAAGAAACACTAGACAGTCCTGTATTTTCTACAGTGGATTTATGATTTCACATTTCACAGCATGGACAGACAATTAACTGGGCACCTAAAGAAGCTGGAGAAGATACTATGCAGAAATCAGCTGGTGCCCTACAGATTTCTATATCAATCTAAATATACCTGCATTAACTATTGATTTGTTGGATAATATTAGAAAAGCAGGTCTGATAATTCTGCATTTCGGAAATTATGAACTCTTTATTTTTCCAGTTCTTCCCAATGAGTTTAAAAATAGAAAGTAAACAAGCTTACTGCATACATAACAGAAAATGTTAATGAAACCCATAGAAAAGGGACTACTGAGAAAAAACAAAAGCTGAGATTGCACATTTCTGGCGATCTGGGGCAGAGCTGTAAGAAAATAGAGACCTGCAATCATCACAGACTGCCCCTGAAGCCAGGCTCCTTTCAGATAACAGACTACACTCTTACCCATAACAAGGGTTTTCAAACTGCCACTGTACACTGTGCCCTGGTGACACAGTATTTCACTGTGGTCAAGTTCTGAGAATATTACACCACTTACAGCATCTTTACCTCCTGCTCTCTCTTCAGGATGTCAAGAGAAGCAAAACAATAGACAACTCATCAAAAGAGCTAGAAAACAGAGGAGGAGATGAGGTTTAACAGTTCTCAAGTTATTGAGGACACAAGAAAGCCCTTTTGATCTAATCAAGGAAAATAAACACCTGCAAAAGGGAGAAAGATGAAGTCTACAGCATGCTCTTAAAGACAATGTTTAAGGGTACTAAAAATAAAATATTCATAAGGCAATAACAAACTAATAAAATGCAAGCCCAGCCTCATGTATAAATCTCCTATTTAATATACAAGTCACTGTGGCTTGTCCCTTCTGGTTTTTTTTAAAGCTTTCTAATGTCATCCTCTTGCACCTACTGAAGACATACTCTAAGATAAAATGACTGTTATGGCTGATGCAGAAACTGCTATAAAAACTGCATATGAAAGTTCTTATTGTTTCTCAAGCTTGTATTAGCCACAAAAGGTAAATTCTACATGTTTTTATAGCACAGTAGAATATAAATATTGTGACTGAATGCCCGGGAGAATTAAGTCCACATTTCTGATTTAGCCTGTATGTGATTGCATTTGCTATTGTTAAGGAGGGTACAATTCATAGGTACATTTTCACCCATAAAAATTTAAAAGGAAGTTCTCCAATTAAGATATTTTCCCTATGGATACAGTAAATTTTAATGTGGACACATGAAAAGAGCTATGGTGATACACTGACAGGCATCTGAAAGACACTGACAGCAAGCAGACCTTTATAAAAAAGAAAGTATTTTACAGTGATTAAAAAAAAAGAAGAAGAAGAAAATATCCATACAGCAGGAGCATTTGCTTATATGCAGCTACGTTCAGGAATCACTATAAAGTTGACTATCATAAAGATGCTGAAGCTGCTTTCTTTTTCTGTAACAATGTGAACTGCCGCCTCTAAGCACAAATGTTCTTACGAATGCTGCTTTAAGGGTCTGATGTAAACCTATCATACCCAACCCCTGTGTATGTTAACATGGCTGTTAAGCACTGAAATTTGATGATGGGTAAAGCAGATTACTCCAAAGTTTTTTTTAAAGTTTCAAATCTTAACAGGAGGTTGACGGAAAAAAATCTTATCCAAATAAACTTTACACAGGTGTTTGCACTGGCTGTTGTGTCAGGTGTGTGTTTGTATATTGTTTGTTACAGAAAAACTTTCAAGTTGTTACATCTGTATATACATATCCCCATTGGAATATGTTTGTTTACATGTTCTTAAACACACAGCAACTTTAAGTATCTGTTACATATATTTGATGTCTCAGCTAACACTAACTGGAAAGCAGAATTACTAATATCTGTGATTCATACTAATATGAAAGAAAAATATCCCTCCTGGATCTTGCACCCAGGTTTTATATGCAAGGCTGTTTCTGTTTCTGGGAGAAAACAGGTAGTCAGCACCAGCTCATGAAAAAACTACCTGCCTTCTTTCAAGACCATCCTTCCATGAAGCCCCAGTACAATATCCTTAGCCTCATTAATTAGGCGCACACATAGAATCATAGAATAGTTAGGGTTGGATCTAAGGGCAGAGCTCTGAAAAGCTTAGAAGAGATGCAAGCGGTTGGGGCAGGAGGGGAACATGCACAACCCTCCACACCTTCTGCAACCAGAGCACCACAGGCACACACAAAATGAGCTCTATGCAACATGAGGCAAAAACATAAATAAGGAAGGAGGTTAATGACTAAGGTTAAATGGGGCAGCCACACTGATGAGAAGTCAGAGAGACTAACTGTCATCCTGCCTGGTCTAGAGACCACCAAGACTATCAGAAGCTTCCAAGTTGACCTTCAGGTTTTCCATTTTCTTTGTTTCTGATTATGTTGTTCAGCATCTTGTAAGGTACACTGAATTAGTCCTATACTATGGGTCAACTGCATGGTTATTCAAAATACTTTGGTCTACAGATGACTGACATGCTAAATTTCACTGCTGGTTCACACAGCACAACCTGACAACAAACACCAGTAAACCATATGAAAGCAATACATGTTCTACAATGGTTTCTTTAAGTAAACACTGGGATGTAAACCATCAAATTAACCAGCTGTTGGCTGACTTTCCTTTTCTAAACTGCTTCAGATAAGCTTGCTGCTAACCCATCAAATAATTTGCTTAGTTCCTTATGCCCCCAGTTATTCTACTGAAATTCAACAGCATATGCTCTTGGCAACCCTCCGGTTCCTCCATACTTTGCACTCTTGGTGGTGATTTCCCCAATCACTGGCCAGCCTACACCTTCTGTGTCTTCAAGTTCATAAGACTGAACTTCAACAAATAAATTCAGTACCATTTTTACAAACTAAAAGTAACACTAGATAATTAGATGAAATTGCAGGCATAACAATCATATTTGTGAAATCAAAATAGTTTTGGTACGAGTACAGAGTATTTAGATAAAGCTGGAAGAAGAAAAAAGGCAGCTCTGTAGTTTTTGTTGGATGCACTGAAATCAAACTTTTTGGCAAATCATCTCCTAGTTAAAGCTCCTTCACATAAATTACTCCCTATACTTTTACATCTGAGAAACAGGTTTCAAAAATCTTGTTATCAGTTGCTGGATTTACCACTGAGAGGTTTATGCAGTAAGCATATCTGCCATTCATTCCAGGTATCAAATGCCTGATGGGAATTTAAAAAAACCCTGAATTATGTAGAACACAATAGAGGTCACAGCTGGCATTTTTATGACTCTACTACGAAATTCATACACCTCCTTTAATAACCACAGGCCAGCTCCCTCTCAAAGGATATCTAGTACAGTCCAATTTCTTTTTTTTCTTCTTCCTCCTGTTTTGAGTAGTCTGCAAAGTAATTCTGGTTTTCAGAGATGCAAGTCCTATTCCTTAACTATTCTCTAGACCACCTGGATGCAGTTTTCAGACAGAGGTGCAGCAGGAACTGTTCAGTTTAGTTCAATTATTTGGTTTTTACATTATAATAGACAAAGATCTTCACTATTAATAGATGAATACAAGGGCCTGTTCTAGCACAAGACAAACACACACTTTTCTGGTCTTTTTCTACATGAAAAACAGCATAAAGAACAGCCATTATTCATTTAGCTAAAGAAAAACTCATTCACACAATTCTTTCCAAACATTAGCATATGTATAAAAACACAATTGGGTAGAAGCTGTTAGCAAAAGGTAGGAACAACCACAGAGCACACAATCACAGAAGTTTCAATCCAAGTAAGAAGCAGCACAACATCAATCCATTACCACCACAGTTCCCAAGACCTTCCCAGTCCAACCCATCCTCCCTCTCACACCACAGAGGAGGGAGAAGCAGGGATGTTTGTCTTGCCTCAAACCATTCCAATCCGAAATATAATGTGATTCTATGATAATTCGCAACCATCCAATCCCCCACAAACTAACAAGCCAAACAGCCTTCTACATCCCTTCACTCACTCTCTTATCCTGATCCCTGTAATTCCAGCTGAAGCAGCTCTGGTTCCATCTAACCCAACTGCCCCCTTCCCCTTTGGCCCTAATTGTGTTCTCCTCTCCTCATCTCAGCATCATTTTTCTGGCTTCAGGAAGAAAACTAAGGATTTAAGAGGAAAGAAGGGAAAACCCATCTTCAATACATGCTGCATGACCTCAGTAGGTAAAGGAATTGTTTTATCAAATAAAGGATGTATTATTTTCCAGAGACCACAATGGGGTTCTCACAGGAAGACATGCATGAGCATACAGTAGCTGGGGATATAGGAGATACCTACATCACAATCCCCACAAAAAAAGAATATAGTTACAGTACTACACACAGTCTTAACTTTTAGTGGCCAGAGAACTCAGTTTTTCATCTGGATAGTCTCCTAAAATGTGCTGCAGCACAGGACTTCTCAGAATTATTTTACAGTGGGAAAATACACAGCTGTATTCTCCTAGACTCGTATCTTTCTGCACTGCAAAACAATGTCGATTGTATGTACCTACAGTCTCGAGCTATCTCAATGCCACCCCATTGATCTAACCAATCTGTTAGGGACAAAACAGATATTGACATCTATGAGGCCCACAGGGACTGAGCTGGGGGCCCACGCCAAGCCTAGGGCTGCAGTTTAACATAATGGCTTCAACCCAGCTGACATCCTGCTCCTGCTAGAACAGAGAGACTGAATCCTGCCATCTCCTCCATTCTCTATTTCTGGCCTGCAATCATCTCTTTACATTACAGATGCATTCAGCTTCCAAACCAGAAGAAAGCTAACCCAGCAACAAAACCTAGAGCAGTCTTTTTGCTGAGACGATGCAGCAGATCAATTTATGGTTAAGTGTGAGAACTAGGAGAGAAAGAGAAGAGAGAAGAGGAAGAGAAACAAGACTTCAAGTTTTCAGGGTACTGCTTACCTGTAACGCCAAACCACCAGCCATAACTTCAGTTTACAGACATTTTCAATAAACTTTACTGTATCTTAAAGATTTTAAGATCAGGTATATGCCAAGTTGGAGAAGAAGAAGCAAAACAGTACATATATATATTATATATATATATATGTATATAAAAACTTACGGCTTAACTAAACTAAAATTAGCCTGCATTAAACCACCCCAAAGGAACACCTCCTTGTGAGGGCAAATACATCTAGCTCAACTTAGCCCACATATTCCTATTGCTTAACTATTTGTGAAGCTGTTTATTCCCCTGAAATGTCTTTCTAAATTGAGAAAACTCACACAATTCCTCTTATTCAAGCCAAAGCAGGCTTTGTTACACACGTGCATAGTCCTTCATTCATACTGTACTACATACAGCAAACACCATCTCAGTAACCACTGCCTACTGCTGGCTTTATACTACGACTTTCAGAATGAAGACAAAACACAATATTTAAGAAACTGATTAACATACACAGTGCATCCAGTGTGAAAATCACTATTTCTAGAAAAGAGGAGTTTAAAAGACTGGCCTTCACAGTATTCATGTCTAAAGACACAAAAACACAATTCTTAAGCAATTCCAGAAAAGCCCTACTTCCACAATCCAATGTAAATAATGGATCTAAGTGCAAAAGAAAATCTCACTGGGTGTTATCTTCATCTTCATACACCTAGGTATGTGCACAGATCCGGTTAGCCATACTCCTGGGCTGATCAGGTTCTGAGGCTGCTGGCAGACCAAATGAAGCAGGCAGCTGAAGTCCCTCCCTTTTCCTCCTGCTCAAAATTTCTGAACCAGAAAAATAAATCAATCCTTTAACTCTTCTGCAATATGGTCTCACAATCCAAAGTGGGCTTTTGGCTTTCATTCCAGTGCTTAATCCCAAAACACAGTTGTAAAGTATAAAAATCAATTAATAATGTTTTGATAGAAGACAGTGCACCCAGACACTACACAGGACAGATTTACTATTCTCATCATGAAATAAAACATTCAGAAGTCTCCAGAGACTTGTTTTTCCACAAATGTTGACAGAGAAAAGTACTGTTTTTATTATCAATGTCTAAGCTTGTAATAGAAGTATACTATTCATTTCAAATGACCAAAGCCAAAAAAATAAAGCTTCCCCTAGGCATCGATCATTATTCTCAATTATGAATCATGAAAACCATATTATGTACTAAATGCATCCAGCTTTTAAACTGTTCAGACTTCTCTGCATACCCACATTCCTATTAATGCATTCAGCTAATTCAGATCATGAATTTTATGTTCACAGAAAAGACCTCCACTTACAGAAAGATGGTTCCTCTTGGAAATAACACAAGCATTTGAAGAAGGGCATGGGATATCTCTTTTCAAAGATGCAGCAGCTGGGATAATAGAGACAAAACTAAACAAAATAGATAAAATATTCTTGTTCAGCATTAACTAGTTCAAGACCTACAGAGCCAGTGAGTTGGAGAACAATATTCCTGAAAAAGCACCTTCCACTAAAATCTCAGCATTATCAAACAGCAGTACTTGGTTCAAGCTATCCAGGACTTTTTAAAACCCAACAAGTGACTATCTGCATTTTCCCTATCTTCAGAACCTTCTTTGTTACTCATTCCTCCTTTTTGATTATAAATCAACTCCTCCCTGTTCCCTCCTTCCTCTTCTTTCCCCTTTTTTATTTTAAACAGGCTCTGGCTCCTACAGCCTTCCCTCCTCCCCTCCGAGAGCTTGCTGTCTCCCAGCCTAGAGCCTTCTCCTTCCTTTCTGTCCTTCAGCCTCTGGTATTTGAATCACAATCATTTCCTGCCTCCCTCTGCTCTGAATGCCTGCACAGACAGCGCTGTGAGTACCGAACAGATTGTCCCTGCACTCTCATTTTGAAGACCCACAGCTCTCAGTGACTGGTAAGTGATGCGAGGAGAAGACGCACTCAGGCCCTGCAGCCACATACTGGGGTAAGTTCAGGTGCCCCACCAGACCCTGCAAAGTCCAGCCAGTGTTGCAAAACACTGAATGAAGCAAAATTAGGGTACTTCAGCAAAATTAGCTGCCAGCACAGTAAACACAAACTGAAAGTGTGAAATCTGTCCAAGCTGAAAGTCTTTCACAAAAAGAAAACTAGGACAGCACTCCCACACTAAAACAGCCCCTAATTTCCAAGAGATGGCACTGCTAAAGCTACTCATCTAAATAACTGCAGATAAGACTAAACAGAACACTGGGTTTTTCTCCTATACTGCAAGTCCCAGAGTCAAGACAGCACTAACGTTTAAATAATGGCATTTAAGGCAAACCATCACCAATGGAGACTTGCCCTGCTATACCAGGCTGAGAACCTCAGCAGATTAAGGACCCACTCTGCCTCCTGTTCAGCAGGGCAAGAGAGGGCATGCAGCTGTGGGCAGCTACCATCATTCATCATGCAGTCACTCCAAAAAGAATTATTTTAAAGTAGTAAAAGAATCTTAAGCAAAAACTTAACAACACTTTCAAGAACTAAACTGTACAGTTTCATACTGTGTGGGACAGTTTTACGCATCAGAACCTGTCCTGCAACAGACTCCTCCATGAAATAATCTGATTAGCTGAACTAAGAAAGACACCAAAGAGATGCTTCTTGTCCTTAACAAGGCAATACACTGTGCACTGGAGTTCAGAATTCACACTCCTCTCCTTTCTCGAGGGTGAAAGACCCTCGAGTAACCATGAAATCAGCAGATGGGAGAAGCCATGACCACGGGGCACCACCTTAAAAGAACGCAGCAAATTAACATGCAGTCCAAACTCAAACATGTTCTACTTAGTTTTTTTCACCGTTTGCAGTTCAATGGTGTAAGCTGGATATACTTCATCCTTTGGTAGCCTTAACAGCTGAGGTTTTCAGGTTTGCTTTTTAAGTCAAGAAAACAGAACAACTATAACTACAATTCAAGCAGCAGGATTTATTATTTCAATGGCTGTCCACAAGTGAGATTAATTCAACTAATGATGGGGAAAAGAACATAAAGAGCATAGAAAAGAAAATAAATCAACCTTCACTTGTAAAGTGTAACATTTCCGTAAATTCAGTAACATAAATCTGTTGGTTTAGGTCTTGCAATTTTTATTTCTAGCAATTATCCTCAAATTTTCTTTCTGGTTAAAAAAGGGCAAACTTATGTAAAACTCTGCTACACAGCTATATATTCAGTCCCTCCAGCCATTTGGAATTATTTGCTACTTATTTTCCACTTAGAATGCCTTCCCAGACAAAAAAACAGATTAAACAGAAGTTACCAGAAAACCTACATGGAAAAATACACTAAACCAGATTGAATTTACATCTGTTTGCCTTCCGTTGCTTTTTACTGTCTTGGTTTTACCAGTGTAGCCTTTACAGGGAATTAAATAAAGGAAGAGATACAATACCTTTTTGGAGCCAGGGTTTATGTGCTGTTTGAGAAGTATAATTGGCAGCACTAGCAAAGGATGTGCAATGCTGGTTCAGTAATTCACAGAAGAAATTTGTCAGACCATTCAGGAAAAGAGCCATGAGAGATCTCTGGACAGTCTCCAACCACCATGACTTCAGCTTTCAGCATATGTAGCTGTGTTACAGCTATTTCAACAGATAATTTTGAACCACAGTCCTTAACTAAGTGATTCCAGTCATCACAGGGGGAGACCTATCAGCCAGGCAGTCCCAAGATCTATATTACTATATACATTAATCAGATACCTAGCAATACTTTATTTTGCTGAACCTATAGGAGGTCTGCTCAAATGGCAAATATAGAACAATAAAAATAGTCGCATAGGCCACTCATTTGTCTGGCTTTTTGTATCTTTGCAAGCCAAGAACCTCCTTCTCTGTACTCTTTTATACTGCTCTGACTCAGGCAAGAA
The DNA here is from genome assembly GCA_002631895.1 of Agapornis roseicollis. Lineage (NCBI taxonomy): Eukaryota > Metazoa > Chordata > Aves > Psittaciformes > Psittacidae > Agapornis > Agapornis roseicollis. Next base: position 122,685 of record NDXB01012542.1, on the reverse strand, counting down.
GACCTTTAAGTCAGTCCTGGTCTTGTCCAGATAGGAATGCAGAAAAACACCATACATGCAAGTAGGTGGATAGCAATAACAACACAGGATTGGTTACTCTAACCAAGACTTCCCGAGTGAAATACCGGTCCAGCAAAGCTCTCCAAGATAGCTTTGGGGATGGTGGGCTACAAATCACACTCACAATGAAAGATGAGGAGCGTTATCTTTTCAGTTCTGAAAATGCCAATGCTGCTTTCAGGCTCAGTAAGAATGAGTTACTTAACGGTGACTTTTCAACAGCATCCTGACTTGGACAGCCTACATCAATTCTCAGTCTCACCCAAGCCATCTCACCAGTTGTCTCTACAGAGGCAACTAAACATAGTGGCACGTAAGATTGCCAGCCAGTTTAGAATCTGGTTGAGATGAAGGACCCTGATACTGAGGGCTCCATAAGGAAGAAACAAGAAAGTTAGCAACAGTAAAACTCAAAATATATTTCCCCCAAAAAAAAAAAAAAAATAAATCTGATTATAGAATGGTTTGGGTTAGAAGGTACCTTAAAGATCTTCCAAATTCCAAACCCCCTGACATGGGCAGGAACACCTTCCACTAGACCAGGTTGCTCAATGTTTCGTCCAACCTGGCCTTGAACAACATCCACGGCCTCTCTGTACAACCTGTTCCAGTGCTTCACCACCCTCACAGTGAAGATTTTTTTTTCCTAGTATCTAAATCTTCCTTCTGTCCACTTAAACCCATTCTTCCTTGCTCTATCTCTACATGCCCTTGTAATCTTTGACATCTTTGTCTTCGAATTCTGAACATACAACCTTTAAATTTGAAAAACTAACAGTTTTATCCAGCTATTTACAATTATGTGTGCTAGAGTATATAAATAACTAGCCTAAACTTCTAAGCTATTAATGATTTGCTTTGAGAACTAGTAAAACACAGGTGATCTCAGAGCTATACAAAAGAGGGTCCATGTCCTTTTACAGCAGTGAAGGAGTGGTAAATTACTTAAGAAATGGTAAAACAATGCAATTCTGATGCTTTGGATATGTTATTGGTAAAAAGAAGAAGGGTAAAAAATCAACTTAAGTTAGAGGAGAAAGACAAATAACAGTCAGGAAGCCACATCAAACCAACATAACATTCTCTCTTGGATAAATATCTTAGTGAAGCAGCAGGTGTAGTTTACATAACTGAAACTTCCGACACTGTTCAACACAATCTGGAAACTGTACATCCAAACTAATCAGTGCATATCAGCATAACTATTAGAAAATTTGCTTTCAGAGAATTAACACAGTGGCTCAGTATAAAAAAAAAGAAGACATTTCAGGACAATTCAGCTAGAACTTGTCCTGCAGCAAGTTTTGCTTAGTACTTTCATTAGTAATTTGGGTGATCAAACAGAGGACTCCTTGAAGAATCCAAAAATACCACCAAAGTGAGGGGTAAGAGCTGCAAGGAATATGAAGGAGAAGATCCAGAAGAACATGGAAAGTCAGGGATTCTAAAACTCAAATGATCAAAGCCTCTGAAAGTGAAAGCAAAGATAAAGCTGTTAAATCTGAAAAGAAATAATCAAAGCAATAGAAAAAAATTCACAAAACAAAACACCACACATAGAGAAATTAGCCATCTAAAGAGCAATAAAGCAGAAAAGAACTTGGGGGGAGCTGTACTGGATCACAGACCAAGTAACCATTATAAACCCAATGCTGTTCCCAAAAGCCAAATATCAGTCTGGAATGTGTTAAGACTGAGGCACAAGAAGTTAAAGTATTCCAAGTCTACTCAACACCATTGTCCTTGCTTTGAAATACCATTTAGATCTTTCTTACATATTCTAAAGAACAGATCCTAAAAGCTGGTTCTAAGAGCACTACAACATATTGACAGCAACTGAAAATAAAACCTCATCTTCTTTATAAAGTTGTGTATATTTGGATTTCCAGGAGATATTGCCAGTAAATAAATATGGTCTTCATGTATAAACTCATTTTTGTGAGTTAAGTGACAGTGTACATGAATAGGTTTCTCTTCCACTTGACCCCCCTTCCTCTAATACAAGGATTCCTTCCAAGTTCAGTCTCCTCTTTTCTTGGTCTTGTAAAAATAACATGAAATACTTAAAAAAGAATTAATTGATGCATATACCAAAAAAGATACACATGCTACTGCTGATACCCATAAGAATTCTACTGCTTTTCCACATTTGGCAATTCACCCTGAGCAGTCACAGTTCTAAACCACATTTCAATGTCAGGGTTTTTTCCATTACGGAAGTAGTTACATTCTGATTCCAGCTCATGTCATATTAGAACAATTTAGACTTGACAGAGTTGTCTATGCACACAGATTTTAAGTCTTATCATGCATGCATTTTAGCTCCTTTTTTCAGCTTTCCTGTGAAACAGGAGTAATACTCTAAATTATACTTCACCAATCCCAACATGTATTTACAGCAGTACAGACAGACACCAAGCATCTATCAGAGCTGAAGTGTCAACAGCACATACCAAAGTATGACACCATCTATCAGCCTTTTAAGGAATTCAGACTTTCACCAACTCTTGTTTAGATTTTACACTACCATGGCTCCAAGTCCTCCATCAACATTCCTTTCTGCTAGAAATTTAATACTAATGCTACTCATATAGACAGTAGTTTCTATGAACAAGTAGATTGAAACAAAGTTCAAACACACACATTCATAATGGCCATAAAACTAGAAATGGACAGCATTTCCCTTTTCCTTAAAAAAAGGTATGCATATTTACCAGTTCAGAGATCTAAAAGCCAGAGTAACATGAAAAAACAGTTCGAAAACCCAAGACTCTTCATATGTCATGTGAAAATATTTACTATATCATGTGAAAATATCTGCCGAAGGAGAGAACAAGACTTCAATTACATCTCCAGGTCTACTCTAAATCATCTGTGAAAACAGACCATGAAGTCTGGGACTGACAGACATGCACGAGAAGGAATGCAAACCTCCTCCATCTACAGTAAGAATACTTGCAGTACTGTAAGAGGAAAGAAGGTAACCACTAGCATATATACAAAAAGGGGCTATTTCTCTGGTACTACAGAAAATGCAGTTTGCAGATACTCCAGCACCCACTTTCAAAAACACAACTCAAAATATCCCTATTATCTATTTGGTATGTAGAACAGATTTTCATAAAGCTTTAAAACCAAGCCTTCACATCCCTTTTGCCCTTACATTTGAAATGGCAGAGAACACATCAAGAATCTGGCATACAAGTTAGAGAAAAACATAAAAAAACACCACAAACCAAGTTACTTTTGCAAGTTATCACATCCACCTGAACAGGCACCATTACACCTGAAGGGAGATTAATAGCAATAATGCTATTCCCTATTTTACCCTGCAGAAGTCTGGTCTCAGTCCTAACAGAATTTCCATCAGAAGACAATTCTAAAAGTATCTACATTTTGTTATTGTTTGGAAACTTGAGACTGAACAAACTGTGCTGAGCTCATAATGATCACAACACCAACCTTATTCACTAGCAAGCCTTCACAACCACCAATTCCCAGGTACAATAAAGAAATTTGTGAAGTCTTAATGCCTTTAAAAGGCAAAACAAATTCACTCTGTATGGAGAAACCAATAATTAAAACTGACAGTAGTAGTATTTACCTGTGGGAAATCAGCAGTGTAATTTCAAGCTCATGGCTCCTGGTCCAATATTTTCAGGTTTTAGACCACAGTTTTTCTACACATCAGGTAAATCTTTATGTGTCCAACCTCTTAACCACAAAGCACAAATAAAGAAAAAGAGAAATAAAATTACATTAGAGAGCATACAGCTATCTAAACACCTGCTGAAGTCCAAAAAAGAAATCCTACATTACTGTAGAGGATTTCAGTCTCGAAAAGGTTAGCCAGAGGCCTCTCAGTATCATCAGTAAAACTGCCTAGCTCTGAGGTTTGTTTTTTTGAGTTGGGGACACGGATAGTTAAGCTTCTTTTTCAAAGTATTTTGTCCAAATAAAGATGATTTTACATAAGATCCCAATCCAACAAATAAAAGTTAGTTCATTACCTGCCAGAATATGAAAAAAACATCGTAAGGGTTTATATATAAACTACAAAATATTGGCCTGTGTATTACATTTTGTGTTAATTGTACTGTTATGAGAAAGGTCAACAATGCTGAGGTTTCTCCTATTCTTGACTGCCACAGATCATAGAATCATAGAATAGTTAGGGTTGGAAAGGACCTTAAGATCATCTAGTTCCAACCCCCCTGCCATAAGCAGGGACACTGCGCACTAAACCATGCCACCCAAGGCTTTGTCCAACCTCGCCTTGATCTATCACTACCCTGTATAATCTTATCAGGATAATTCATGTTCTAAAAACACACACAGCAAAAACAGTAACACTAATAAAAGGGACTTCAGAAATTAATTACTAAATCTAGTAGATAATACAAAGTAACTTCTCTGACTAACAAAGAATTTACAGCACTATCTTACATTCAGGGTCATCTTTGTTTCACGTAAACTCACAGCACTGGAGATACGAGCTTCTCAGCTGCTCAAAACAGGAGCAAGACTTCTCAAAACACCACGTTCTTGAGTAATATGAAATATATTTTACACAAAATACAAGGCAATATATCTGTGCCCTCTACTTTAATATACTTTCATTTTAGTACTACAAAACTGAAAATAAACCAACAAAAAATAACCAGTGTACATACATATATATTCCTCTGCCACAAAGCACAGAAGCATTTTGACATGGCTGTTTCTGATTTTAGCTAATACTTACTATTAAAACACTTCCATGTAGTTTCACTATTTCTTGTCAGATGTACCTATTGTACAAACACTATTTTTCAAAAGCCAGATCTGAAATTGCAGGTCTGCTTACTTGTGCTAAAAATAAACTAATACTGTAAGCACAAAGTTAAAATGTAAAAAAAGCAAGCAAAACCAGATTAAGATAAAAACTGTGTTTTATGCCTCCACAAATAAACTGAAATAAAAAGCATGGAAGAAAGGTATTTTCAAATTCACATCAACCACGATTGTCAGTGCTGCACTGACAATTGAAATGCCAAGCAAGAAGTACTGTTTCAAAACCTCACTGATCACTTTAGAACTAGAACATAATCATTGCACAGGTATTAACCTAGATTATTTTTTTTTAAAGGTAAAACTGTATTTGCAACTGGGATGCCAGAACAGGCAGCAGGCTCTGTAAGGCTCAGAGCTGCAACACCAAACCCATACCTCAACCTCAAGAGTTTGTTCTACTTGGGAAAGGGAAGACAAAGGTGTCAATTCTCTGCAGCTTACCAAAGGACAAGGAAGAAAATGTCTCATTTTTGCCATAATAGAAATATACCCCCCAAAAAAAAAGTTTGTCAGGAAAGAACAAAACCAGTAACTGTGGCCCCCTTTGGTTATAACATGCTAGGCAGCTCTGGCAGCACCTAAAAGTTTTGCCTAATGGTCATATTTGTTGACACCTTTCAAAGCAAAATTTTAAAGTATGTATTAATGCATTTCAGCAATTTCTCACACACAGACTAAAACTCTAAGGGTCTCTAAAAGTTTCTCACATCGATTTGCTTCAGAAATGACTCATTTAAGGGAAAGGCTAAATCTCCATTTTCATTTAATAGTCAGAACTAGAAAACCGCTTAAATCCCGATTATATAAAAATGTCAGAAGGTCAGCCACAATCCTCTTTGCACCATAGATGAACAATTCCAGAAGTGTCCTTAGAGCACCCAGGCTATTTTGTTCACTGGTTGAACAAAGTACAGTCAGAAAGTATGTAACTGCATAGCTATCCCACACTAATGAAGAGCCATATTATTTGGTGAACATGAAGTAACAGTAAAAATAGTAATAAAAATGCAGCAGAAATGCCTTTAGACATGTCAGTAGAGGCTCTATTCATCTAGGTTAAGCATAGGAATGTTTAAACCCTAGCCGTGCAATCCTCCAAGCCCTGGAAAATTTCACATGCTGCAATGATTCACAGCTCTGAAGCACCCACTGTTACTGTTAGGTGACTATACCAAACAGATAGTCAAATACGATAAGCACACCCATTACCAATACTTCCTGACATTTCTCAATTCTTTGCAGAATTATTTACACTGAAGATTATAAATTGATGGATACCAATGCCCACATACTTAAAAGCTCATAAAGAAAAAGCTCACAACACCACCCACCAATTGACAGCAGTAAGAATTATACTATAGAGAACACCAGCCCTTTATCATATCAATGTATAAAAATTCTGTCTTCAGTATCAAAGCAATCCTGCTCATTCCAATTAAAAAAAAAGCTGCTGCAGAATTAGAAAGGTTAGGAGAATGGCAACAAAGAGCAAAAGGTATTGGATTTCCTCATTCAGAGAGTCCTGATCTGAAAGTCACCAGACATTAAGTCTATAGCTACCAACCTATCTCATACTTCTCCATTTACATCTGTTGCTGTGCTGTCAGAGGAAGCACCACGAAGATATAGGGAACTTCGATTTGGCAAAATGCAGTAAGCTAACTGTAAAATTAGATTTCAGGATGAAAGACAAGAGTTAAGTGTTTAATGTATGAGAAAATGCATCCAACTTGTCCAAATATTTAACCAGCTCTTTTGAATATCTTTCCAGTATCTATAAAGACGGCTGTAAGCCTCCATATTCCTTTCTACATCCAAATCATTTTAATAAAAGCAAAGCTAAAGAACCCAGACCAGCCCTTACTAAGAAACAAATAACAACTGCTTTGCAGAATAATCCAAGAGAGAGTACTTAGCCCACAATTTAATACCACAGCAAAAACATTTAATAGCCACTGCCTTTACCTGCTCTTCTCTCAAGTTTTCAATCTTACTAAATCTACCTCTGCTTCCCTTCTATAGGCAAGGACAGATACAAGGAGCCAGAATTTGCAAGGAGCACATGTCTGAGCCCTTTCACCTCCCCACAGCCGAGCACATAAATGTTCAAGGAATGCTATAAGCCTCTGATTCTAAATTAATCCTGTCTGGGATGGTGCTCAGGCCCCAGACATTTCACAGCGCGTCCTCTTTCCAAAAAACTTCTTCCCAACAGCCACTTATTTCCATAGAAGAGAAGCTGAAGCTTCAGATGCTGCTTCACAAAGGTGCACTGGTTCTCAACCCAAACCTTTCTCCTCAGCAAGTCTCTGCAAAGAGCTCTAGCACAGATACTAGAGGAGAGGAAGAGAGGAATAAAAAGAGAAAGCTATGCTGAAGAAAACAGATGCCTAAAAGCAGTAGAGAAAATGAAGGAAGACATCCAGAGAAAGAGAAGAAATAACACATAGAAAAAAAAAATAAAGTTAACTTGGAGTTCAGATTATGCAGTGCTTCCTCATATCCTGAAAAATCATGTCTATACTACTACATGTACATACACACACTGTACCTCTGAGCTATGGGCTTTACAAACACATTACCAAGAGCACAGAAGCATGAGGAAGCAAGAACAGCAGTGGCTGTTCCTCTAAGGTATGACTGTCACACAAAGAAATAAAGGAAAAAAAATAAGAAGATGTCTTCTCCAGTGTTTCTTGTGTCACAGCTACACAACCATAAGCTTCCAAACGACTCAAGGTGTGCAGGACCAAGACTGGCTTAACAACCAGATGAGGAAATAGCTTTCCTGCTTTTGTTCTTCCTGCGTGTGGAGTGGAGGAATTGAAGGCATTAAGGGGTGGCCAGGCCAGCACTGCTCTAAGGTGCATCCCAGGACAGTCAACACATCCAGACACACAGCCTCACAAATGACAGGACACTGACACGGATGAACAAGAGGAACATCCTTAAATGATATGGAAAGTCTGCATGCAAACAAAACACCTAACAGCAATGAAACCAAAAATTCCACCATACTGTATCACACCTTAGTTCTATCCAATCAATGTCTCAAATTCAAGATTTTTCCACCATGGACTTCTCAGTTTAGAGAAAATTCTCAAGTATTTTCTAAAATACATAGATGTAAAACTTTAACTTAATAAGAAATCTTGCTCCTTCCCTTCTATCTCTACTGGAGATGGACAGGCATGGGAAACACTACAGCTCAAACACATGAAGACATTCAAGTTATTTTGGTAAAAATATCATACATAAAGCCAAAGTCGATGGGTTAAAAATTGTTTAAACTTCTGCAAATTATAAACTTTTTTTTTTAAAAAAAAAATGAGATCAATATAATAAATAACATTGCTTTGAGGTACTGAAGAACTTGTGTATTAGTACCAAGTCTTGATATATGGAATATATGGAATGAACTAGTGACTGATGACAGTCATCTAATAGCATATACAAGGCAAAAAAACTAAAGAGGCCAACGTGCTAAAAACCCCATGCAAATTAACAGGAAGCACTACTTACTAATTATACTACTGCTACAACAAAGACTGAGACTTCCTTTTTACAAGGAGTCATGTGGAAAAGACAAGGGTAATAGGTGCAAGTTATTCCTGGAGATTTTGATTGGACACAAGAGGAAAATTTTTCACAGTGAGAACAATCAGACATTGGAATAATTTCCCCAGAGAAGTGGTGGATTCCCCAACTTCAGACACTTCTAAGACTGAGCTGGATAGGATGCTGGGACATCTTGTCTAAACCATGCTTTTGCCAAGAAAGGCTGGACCAGACAACCCTTGAGGTCCCTTCCAACCTGATAAGTCTATAAGTCTGTGACAATGCAAAAGCTATACAGCACCATTCACATTATGACGTTCATATACTTTTATGTTATGTTATATACATAAAAAGACATGACTAATGCCTCATGCTGACAAGATATGTAAAGCTAGCAGCACGCTCTCTAGTAGATGCTGATCTTTATCTTTCATCAAGTAGAGCAGAGTCAAGTTGTGGTTTTGCATTATGCATAAGCAGTGAGTACAATTAGACTGAAAAGGAAGCTGATCTCCTCTGATCTCAGGTGGAAAGTTTGAACTCTGATCTTCACAGTTGACACCTCTGTGCATTACTCCAATTTACGAGTTCGCTTGCTTGAATCTGTGTACGCAATGGAGAACTCACAACACGCAGTTGTGGTTAATCTCACGCAATCCACTAACACTTAAACAAGCAAGATATCAAATAAGACAGCAAAACAGTTACATTTGTTTGACACAGAAAACTGCAATCAGTTCTTGATTTCACAGTTCCAGAAGGATGCTGAAGAACCAGAGGAAAGAAATTAATATCCTTAAAGAAAGAATACAAAGAGCAAGAGAAGGAGAGAATTTGATCTTTCATCAAGCAGAGACACAAAAGAACCACCAATTACTAGAAATTACACCTAAACAAATTCAGGCTAGAGATGAGACTTCTTTTGTTTTCAGACGGATTGAATCATTTAAGAATTTCTCATTTTCAGATTCCCAGAAATATTCTCATTGAAACTGGATGCTTTCCAAATAAATGCTGTATTTCACCTTGTTCTATCTGAAGCAGATAACTTTAGGAATTCCAATGATCAATACAGTTGTAGTAGTAGCAGTTGCATATGTTCTCAAAACACTATATAAAGGAACCAAGCATTTTCCATTTAGCGGGCAAAAAAGCAAAGTAGAGAAATAACACTAAGTCAAGGACAGCACAGTTTCTAATTCCACTTTTGCTACTCTGTGGTCCCCTTATGATTTTGGGTTTGGGGAGGGTTGTTGTTTGGGTTTTCTTGGACAGAGGAGGTTGTCAGGTTTTTGTTGGGTTTGTTTTGGGGTTTTGGTTGGTTGGTTTTTTTCTGTCCACAGATTCTCCATCTGTTCTGTGTATCAGATTTAATTGCAAATTTTTGGTACTAACCTGTAATGCATTTTAACTGCCGAAATCTGTTGCTATTGAAGTTTAAGCAGTATAACAGCACACTATACTTTAGCAATACACATGCTGAGCCATGGAGAAAATCAAAATATCAGGGTTGCTCATTCTTCACCAGCCAATCCCACAAAGCAGTAATATAGCAGGATCAACTACAGAAAACATCTCATTATTCAGTATGCATTCACAATCATGCATAACACTAGGTCCATAGTTACTAGTTCTAAGTTATACTACATTCCACATTTTAAAGGCAAAACTAGGAAAAATTCATACACGCAACAATATATGCATTTAAGCTACCAACAGCTCTTCACATTTATGCAAGCTACAGAACTCATAATACTGAGTTTCACAAAATCCACTCTACTTCAAGGGCAAAGGATTGCAGTGATTAAGCACCCAGACTCCTTGCCAGTCTCCAATAGGCTATGCTAAAATCCATGCTGTTAAATCCTTGCAATCTTTTCTAATCCAGGCTAGCTAGATTAAAGCTAACTTGGGTGTGCCTAACCATTCTGAAATCAGGAAGCGCACAGACACAGTCTACCTACCCTCATTCTTGGCCTGTGTAGTCAACAGGTGCCTGTATCAGCAAAGAGCATGGATCATTACAATCCATACTACTAAATCTTGAAGTTATTCTAGACTAGGAAAACAGCCTAAGACCCTTGTCAGTTTATGGGTAGCCAAGAATTAATAAAATCCTGCCTTTTTTCTTTTCACTCACATACATATGGTTTAAAGAACTGTATGTTCAGAAGCATCATGAACAAGGAACTGAAGAAGAGACTTTTCTCCTGAAGACCCAAAATGGACATCTTTCATTATTAAAAGTATTATCCAACATTTTTTGAATGGTCCAACTGCAATTCTCTAGAACTGCACTACATTAAATTACCTCCAACTATGACATGCTAATTTTTGCCTATTTACTGCACTGTTTAAAGCATAAAGGAAGATTAAAATATACTAAGCACTTTTAATTTCTTTTCCATTTAATGACAATATTGTAGTTATCATTGAAATACCACAAAGACATCACAGAAGGTAGTCAGTAACTTGGGAATGTTCACACATCAATAAGATGATCTAATACCCTTATCCCCTCTGTCTCTCAGGTACATGCACACAATACATACATGCGCTCCTCAAGCAGCATCCTTTCTTTACAAGGAGCCCAACACTAAACACCAACTGCAGGGGTTTTTCCTAATTTTCTTCAGACTTCTAAGGGAAACAGCTTGAAGTACAGACCTACACAATCCTAGCAACAGAAACCCTTTGTAGAAACCAACTAAACCTTGGGGCAATTGGGAAGTAAGCCTACAAAATACAAGAAAGGAAGACAGTTCTGTACATCTCTTCCTGGCTACGCAGAGGAAGGGTGGGTACCCATACAGCTGCCATCTCCCATTACAGAGCACACAGCATTGTGTGTACTCAACCACATCACCTGAAAGGGCAAGCAATGATCACTGAGGCAAAACCTTTCCCACCCTAACCAGACCTTATTACCATGATAAATGAAGCCATAAGGCTTCAACATGTCAACAGGAAAACAATAGTTAAGATAAAACCAGCAGCTTTAAACGCTATCCTACAAAAAATAACTTAAGGTCAACATCAGCCACTTCAGCATAGTGAGCATCCCTTCCCCTTCCCTCTCCCTGGTCTTCCTCTTTATTTTAAGCATAGGTCAAGAAGAAATAAGCTATCTCAGGTTAAGCTGTATCTTATAAGTTTCATTCTGTCTATATTACCAAAAGAATGTGGGGAACCTAACAGGATGAAGTTTATGCTGCTGAGTCTTCCACATAAATATCTTTTAAATTAGATTTGGTACTTGAAGCATAAGCAAATGTCAGCTTTATTGGAGCATGTTATTATTTCCAAAAAGGCTACCTGTTAACATGGATATGTTTTACTAAAATGTTTTACTCCCAACTGTAAAACCTGCTGTTGAGTTTCAGTAAACAAGACTAGGCCTATAGGACCACTAGCTTATGAGCTCATAAAGAATCAGAACAGTTACTAGTGAAACAAGTTAAATTTTAAATACAACTTTGCATAAATAGATTAGTTATGAGCTAGAATTTAATGATTGTAAATAGTCCACTGGGAAACAATTTCCATTAGTGAACAAAACTTGCACGTGTAATAAAAAGGAACTTACCACCTTCACTAAGTACTTCAGTGGTATAACATGACATCATCACTGGCAAAATTAGTTTAAGTACTGAGACATTCTTTATGGAAAATGTATGGCAAAAAAACCCAAACTGTAGACTTCAAATATAGAAGGGGGAGCAATGGGGAGGGAGGGGTATTCCCCTAATTTAACTTATTGGTGCAAAGTAACAGTTGAGAAACTGCTTTTACTTCCTCACTCAAGACAGCGCTTTTTCACTGTTCATGCCCCACTACACAGCATTTAGGATCAAAATATGTCCCGTGGGACCACAAACTTTAAAAGCAAAACAAAACCCAAGTTCTGTATGGTGTGCTGGCAAGGAGATGGACACAGTATTTTCTCCTCTATCTTTAACTTTGAGAACTACATACCAAAGAGAACCACAATAATGACTGCATGTAAAAATTGACAGTGAAGTACCAAGTGAAGAGGTAAGATGATTTAAGGGGAAAGTAACTAAAACACCAGATCCGCAAAAAACCCATGTTTGTTTCCAATACATACATGTCCTCTGAAGGAAAGATTTTGTTGCTACAATAAGTCAAACCTCAGGGGCTAAGCATTTCAGCATTTCAGAAGAACAGACTTAAATTGACACATTCGATACAACATCATCCTAAACAACTGCAATAACTACAGGGCAGGTTCTCTCAAATAAGAAACCTATTTATTTATTTAGACATGGCACAGTGATGAACTGATGTTACAAGGAAGGGTTTTTTCTTTAGTAGCAATGTTTATTACACTGCTTGTCACTTCCAGACTGGAGTTCGTTTGCATATCCTGCACCTATTGCTTTCAACATCTGTTAATAAATAGATCATTAAAATCTATTAAATGGAGAAGATTGTGTTTTTACAGCTGGGCTGCAAATCAGCATACACTGATCCAAGTCAATGCTGCTCTCCCTGCAGCCCCCAGCAAGTATTACTGTCCCCTCCCTTCAGGTGGCAGCACTACAGCTTGCACAACATGTGGCATTAACTCAGGAAGCCCAGCCACCTAAAAACAAATCAATCCCCATCTTTGCAGGGCCAACACCACTGCTCTCCATTTCTCGTTCCTCTACCCAAAGCCAAACACTGCAGTTTTCCAGCCTTCTTGATCCAGGTCATTACACATCTGCAAAAGACTTGCACTTGATACAAGGCACAGGGGGCAAGGCTGCATGGGTGGACCTGCACTTGCAGCATTATTTTTATGCTTTCACAAACTCCCCAAAAATATGTATCTCTGTGAAAGAATAGATTGTGTACTAAAATATATTCCTTTTCAAGAACTGGGCATGTTCAGAATAATCATCCCTTCCTTACAACATGAGTTTAGTTTCACAAGTAGATTAAAAGAAACCACCTACAAGAACTACTGTGTTTTAGAAAATGTGACAAAACAGGCATTCTGTCACAGCCTGAAGAGAGTCCAATCTGTTTTTATGAACACTTCTACAAATACCTAGGAGGAAGAGGGAAGGAAATATTCATCTAGTCCCCTTGCATCTCTCTGAGAAAATCTCTTGCATATAGAGGCTGCATTCAGCGACAGACTGGGATACAGTCTGGCACACAACAGCAGCCAGCCTACCTGCTGGAGACCACCCCTTCCGTATTGCATGAAATCCTGCGTGCCATCAGCAGCCACAAAGCCAACACTGATTTTGTGGCAACTGGCACTAGTCCAAAGGGTAACTGTCACACAGTATATTTCTACTTTCTGTGTAGAGCATGCACACTTACCTATCCAAATTCCTGAGAAGGCAAGCACATGCAGCTTTAGCAAAAACTTCCGGTAGCTGCCACGAACAGCTTCAGAGGAATCATGCCATGGTGAAATCTAGAAGCAGAAAGACCATGCGTATGAACAATATTTGAAAGGGAAACAAACAGGTTAAATCTTTTTCAAAAGAGAAATGGTATTGTGGAAACTGTGCTAGTTAGAGGCCAGAGGCAACAAAGACTTATAAAACCACGAACCTATTAAGTTTATGCAGCTAGCTTACTCTCACCTGGAGTATTGTGTGCAGTTCTGGTGTCCTCAACATACAAAGGACATGGAACTGTTGGAACAAGTCCAGAGGAGGGCCACGAGGATGATCAGGGGACTGGAGCATCTCCCGTATGAAGACAGGCCGAGAAAGTTGGGGACTGTTTAGCCTATAGAAGAGAAGGCTGCGTGGAGACCTCATAGCAGCCTTCCAGTATCTGAAGGGGGCCTATAGGGATGCTGGGGAGAGGCTCTTCATTAGGGACTGTAGTGTCAGGACAAGAGGTAACAGGTTCAAACTTAAACAGGAGAGGTTTAGATTGTATGTAAGGAAGAAATTCTTTCCTGTTAGGGTGGTGAGGCACTGGAATGGGTTGGCCAGGGAGGTTGTGAGTGCTCCATCCCTGTTGGTGTTCAAGGCCAGGTTGGACAAAGCCTTGGGTGACATGGTTTAGTGTGAGATGTCCCTGTTTATGGCAAAGGGATTGGAACTAGATATCTTAAGGTCCTTTCCAACCCTAACTATTCTATGATTCACCTAAAAGGGCTTGCATGAGAAGTTTCTTAACATAACAATCCCAACCTTTCTTTTCTGAACCACATTATTTTCTTCCAGAACACATTCTGGTAAACATTTGGTTACACCTGAAAGGGGACATTTCACAGTGCTGTGGCCCACTTTTTTCTCACCCTTTTCAACATAAAGGTGAAATGCAAAGGAAAGAGGGAGGTTAAGTCACTAAGTACACTCCTCTAAGAAGTCCCCAAGTATAGCAAGGAAAAATGGCTCAAAGCTGATCCTTCCTTTTACCAGGTCCTATAATAAAATCTGTATTGTTTCAACATTAGCCTTAATATCTGACCTCAGTCTATTGCTACAAAAGATGACTGGAACCCTCTAAAATTAGACTGGGCAAACAGATGTAACCATGGAGATTCATACTGCAGTCCCGAGAACTCTGCACGGGCACAAACTGGAGGTAGAGCAAAGAGAAGACAGTGAATTTTTGTCCTCCTCTCCTCCCACCAAGCTACAGCATTAGAGGAGATGTGTGGTGAATCATATCAAAAAGATGGATTAAAACCCAACTCTAAATAAGGAGACTTGAGAAGACCTAGATCATTTCTCCAAATGTTTTTCCCCAGTCCAGATCACTGCACAGCTATATAAGAATCTGTGCTGACAGAAGGCAAAGAAGGCACAGGTTAGGGTAAGCAGTCAAGGACAGCTGCTTTCAGCTGCAATGCCATCATAAGCTGCATGTAAAACCATGGTGCAAACCCTATTTATTCTATTATAGTGATCTCTGAAATTTGACAGGTTGATATGCAACTGATTTTTAGTCACGCATTACTACTATCCCAATAATATTTCCAGACAGAGTTGAATAAAGTTTGAATATTTGGCGGCAACAACATTAGCATCAACCAAAATTCTTTAAGAAGTGTCAGATATCATTACAACAGAGCTCAAGAAAGTAATCATTGTTATCTTACTTTAAGTAATTAAAAATACAGCTTTCAGAGTTAGGTTTCAGCTTATTGACAAGATATTACGTGTAATAAAGACCCTGGAAAACTAAGAAGCATCATCAAAAGAGCTGCAGTACACATCACATTCAGCAAAAGCAGTTTCCAAAGGTCAGAGAGAACTAAACTCATGTTTAAAACAAGGTAACATTCCAGGAAGAATTGCTTTTTAACTTTCATATTATCAACTGAGCCTGTCTCTTTCAAGTAGAAAGATATGCTAATCTTGGGGCAAGAAAGTTCAATTACCACTCAGTGCAATGAGGCAAGTAAAAGGTTTAAAAAAAAAACTATCTGCTTGCAATTGCTACTGACATTTTGGCAAGTCATCTGGGCAGCAGGTAAATAAACCATTTCCTCAGGTGGTGGCCTTCTGCTCAAGAAAAGATTTCCTTGCTTTCTTTAGGGTGAAATTCTTCACCTATTCAAGCATTACTAAGATGCATCATAATTCCAGCCCAGAACTCTCCATTTTCTTTGGTGTTAAATTATAGACCTGCTGTGTAAAGACAACTTTTTTCTTTTTTTTTTTTTGGTAAAAGATTGCCTGTGAAGCTCAATTGTGATTGGGAAGGCCGCCTACACAGCACAGAGGGTGAGAAAAAACACACTTGCAGAGCTGAAAAAACATTGGTGTAGGCGTAAAGAGGGAGGGAAGAACAAACTTTGTTCTACTGAAAAAGGCTATTTTCTTACCTCACCCTTGAAAGAGCTAAAATGTGTTCCTTGAAAAGAATTCAAGGGATTGTTTGCTAGTTTCCAGATGTCAATATGCAGCACAAACAAAATGAGGAATCCTTGCAGATTCATCCTGCTGGCTTTAGAATCTGCCACCTAACCAAGGAATGTTTCACTTCCCACACTTTTCTACTGCATCCTGCAACAGCTGTTCTCATGGAGCTGCAAGTCACCTGCACATCAGCAGTCCAAAGCCTTATATAATTAAGGGCATCAGGAAGTACTAAAATTGTAGCCGAAGCCTTTCCAAAAGAAGGAGGGGAAAGAGATTGCTCTCTAGAAACACTAAGAATAACTTGTATTTATTCTCAGCAGAATTTAACAGTATTTAGAAATACTGAAAAAAATAACTACAAGTACAGATGTTTCTTTCTTACAGTTTCTTTCCCCCCTGGCCTACACAGCCTTCAGTCCATTCATCTTCCCAGAAAAGCAAGCAGGCCTTTGCAGGATGTCCTATTAACTAGCCTAGATTTTCAAAGGAAAGAAGGCACGAGCATCAGTGGAAAACATCCTTCTCAGTTTTCTTTAGGAAGGCACCACCTATACATGTTACACTTTCTAAACAAATTAGTCTACATGACTTGTTCTTGTGCCATCACAGAACTATGAAAATATTTTTAATAGGTCTGTCTTTTCCTTCCCAATAAAAACAAAAGGCTGCTGACATATGTGCATTAGCTGATTATTATTGTAATTAGTACCAGAGGAATGAATACAGCCAGGACAAGTTTCACCAATGAAGTTCAACATGATGTACTGCAGGGAAAATAATAGGCTGCTGCTCCTATGGCACTGGACAAGCCTACAACCTATTTGCAACGCTTACCTCAACTGGGAGAGGACTCCAGCACCTCATTTCCTTCAGTGTTGAGGTGGGTATTTTCAAAGCCCTGTGTCTAATAGTAGACTGAATACCTGTACCCACAGGACACTGCTGCTACAGAGAATAGCCTACATAGTAGGACTTCTGAAAGGCCACATCCAACCAAAGCTTTCACAGGGCTTTAAGTTTCATCTCCAGTCAAACATATGCTGTCACTGAGGACACTGAATGTCAGAAACTGATAAGCAACATTACTACACAGTAAACTTCATTTTTACACATCTTTTCAACTATATGACTGTTGAGCACTAATGGCTACTATTCATACAGAAACACAGGTAGGACAAGATTCTGAAAAGCACCAAGCCAGCTGACTCACACAAACCTATACAGCAAGCAAAAGCAGCACACTCAGCAGTCACAGCTAAGCTCTTAAAATTATTCTTAAAAACACAAGATAGTTGCTCCTGAAACTGACTGAGGCACAAATTCTTCTGGATCAGAAAGGCAGATAACAATGGAGTATCAAAGGGAGGTATAAAACTCATGAACAGTAGAACCTCCAGAAAACAGGAAGAAGGATCTGAAACACTGAGTATAAAATGGTGAAAAACACAGAAGCAAGAAAAGAAAGTAATGCAGAAACAAGTATCAAAAAAAAAAAAAAAAAAAAAAAAAAAAAAAAAAAAAA
>NDXB01012542.1:88137-104853 GCA_002631895.1 Agapornis roseicollis | reverse complement strand
AAAAAAAAAAAAAAAAAAAAAAAAAAAAAAAAAAAAAAAAAAAAAAAAAAAAAAAAAAAAAAAAAAAAAAAAAAAAAAAAAAAAAAAAAAAAAAAAAAAAAAAAAAAAAAAAAGTATATAAAAGGTAGCAAGAAATGAAATTCCTTATAAATGAAGGTATACAGATTCCCACCAAACTTGGAAATTACAGCCATCTTGACTTTCAGCCTGGTGAAGAGTGAATACTATGACACCTTAATACAGCCTCTCTACATACTAATACACATATAATTCTAATAAACCAAAACCCCATGAAAATATTACACAACAAATGAATCACATACATAGAATTTACATCCTAATAAAGCGCATCCTTTCATGCTTGGCTTGTCAAGTTAAAGAACATTTGCCTCAAGTCACTGACAGAATAATGTGATCTCTCGTATCCTTCCATAAATTTCACTTTTAGGTAAAATGAAGTTTTATTTCTCCTTAGCGAGAACAGAAGAGGTCAAGGTTAAGAAGGCTGCCTTTTACCTCAGGATCTAAGGTCACGAGTCAGACTAAGGCTATTACACAAGAAAATACCCTAGAAGAGCATGGAGGGCTGTCAGGGGATTCTCTTCTGCTGCTGACAGCAAAATTCTCAGAGAATATTTACCTCTTGCTTTTCAGATACCAAGACCTTCAGGATCTTCTCAGAAATAAATCCTAACAAGGAAGAAAGCTGAACTAGTAAAACCTTTTTACCTGCTTGTATCTTCTTGTAAACCAGCAGTAAAGAGCCTTGAAAGTGAGTTATACTTCCATTTTTGAATAAAGATTCAGCTTAGGTTGGGAGGTGTCTGGGTTCTCATGCTCTGTGTTGCATTTTTTCCCCTCTCATCAAGAGTAAACTAGAAGTCTGATTAAGATTTATAGCCTAATACAAATTCATACACCTTTGACATCATAATTATAACAGTATCAATCAAAATTAGTAACATTACATTTAATTCATTAACTACTCTACTGCCCTGTCTACAGGAGTCAATTACGATAATTCTTGACATTTTTCTCAAAAGGGGTAATGGAACAAAATTTCGTCTAGATTAATTTGACCTGAAAAGGCTTCTTCTGATGTTCAGATCATCATTTTTTGCAGTACACCATAAACTTTCCTGGCTATTCACAAGCACCATGGCGCATATGCTTCCACACAGAGGCCAGTTTTCCAGCCACACAGTGTATTACTGTAACAGTGTATAAGTGGCTTCATGTTTACCTTAAATATAATTGCATGTCATACAAGTGAAATACCTATACCAAGAAAATACTCCTAAGTTGAAAGCGCTTCTAAATCTACGAATTAAAGCTTTTGTCCTTTGGAGATACCCCTGACAACAGTAAGCACTCTAAAGTAAGGAATGCAAATACTTAAATTTGAAATGGAGAAAACCAACAACAAATTCAAACAGTCCATTTTCTCTCCCTTACATGAAGTAGTGACCACCCTTTTTGCTGTCCGATATTCCCTCTTTAAAATCAGGTTCTCTCTTCAGATAAGTTATCCTATTGCTTTTGAGCCTGGCCTGCTTTCACAGCTAAGCTATAAAAGAAAGATAGAATTTTCCACTTTAAGAGTTACTGCTGCTGAGTGAAGAAAAAATATCTATGGCAGAAAATACTGGAGGAACACAGATAACAGGCAAATTCAGCACAGAATTTGCAAATTCACAATTTGAAAGCTCACTACTTTTCCATTTTGCCTCCCCCACCTAATTTCCATCCATTTTTCTCCTGCTGAAAAAAATGAAAACCTGAGCCAGCATCTCAACTGACTTCTATACTTGGAATTTTAAAACTGTTTGCCAATAGAAACAGAGGAAGTACCACAGAGAATTTTTCTTGTTAGGAAGCTTTCCACTGATAAGGGTTCAAAGTGCTTTGCAGATAAGGTAAAGATCATTAAACCAAAAGGGAAATCAAGGAAAGAGAAAGAAAAGAAGTTGCTCAAGGTTGTCCAGCAACCAAATGGCAGTCAGAAACATTAGTCTTCCAAATTCTACCATCCATGGCAAAGAACTATGACGACTTCTCTTTATATGAAGGCTTTCATCAGCACTTTATACGTATTTTCAGCTCCTCAGTGTAAACAACAATACATTAGCTAGAGATGTTGGATGCGCAAAACAGGAAGCCAGAGAATTGCCTAGGAATGAATAAACTAACAAGCCATGAAGCTCTGTTACTGAACGGCATGGCATCGGTGTACACTGGCAGGTACTAACTTCTGTCAAGCAAAACATGAAATCTTATTTCCTCAGTCTTTCACAGTTTACCAGCCATTGTTTTACTCTTTAATACAGAAAGTGTTTAAACCAGGAATACCCAGCTGTAGATGTCAGTTGACGGCATATGCACTTTGAGCACCACTTTTATAAGCGTCCAGTCTCCTTCACAGCATACCAGAAATATACGCCATACATCTGCTACAGAAGGAAGCTTTACAATAAAAGTTATATTGACATGTACTGCCCATAAAATTCATTATAAGAGGTATTAACCACATCACTATAGTTGCAAAGTATCTTAAAGAATATAAAAAATTCCACTGTTAAGCAGAACTTACTCATCTTCACAAGCTTTGAAACCCTGTCAAACTGAAAATCCTAGTAATCTCCAAGAGTTTCACACTTCATAAATCATATCTGCTATCCCTAACTCAAAATTCAGCTATAATAAAAGACAGTTCTTGAGCTAGAAATTTTTTTGCATATGTAACCAAACAGACCTTCCGTCAAGGAGAAGAAAATATTCATCTATGCCGCCTTTGAGATAAAGCAGAACTTGTTATGTGAATCCTACGGAAAGAGACAAAAAGTAATTCAAGATATTCTCTCCTGCCCCACTCAAGGCCTCCATTTTCAGTGAAGAATCCTCTTTTATGCTTGCATTGTCTGGGAACCAATAATCCACTATTTCATATAACACAAGCACCTTACGTCTTCATCCTGATTTGACTCACTTGGCAGACCTGGTGATTTGCATTAGAGTCAGGTTTCTCTACCCACTCAAGAACCTAGATGCTCTTTGCTCGATTAAGATAAAACTTGAAAGGGTTCTTTGCCTGTTTCCCCAGTAAAATTACAAATTATTTTGTACTGTTCTCAGTAAATAGCTTATTTATCCATATTTCAAGACATACTGTTCTATACACAATAGTTCACAGTTGTGATCTTGGTCGTGCAACTCCTCAGGAAGCAAAAAAAGGCATTTTTCTGTCTCTTTAGATGGCATCAATATTCTTACAGCTTGTGTAAAAAAAGTTTGCAAAGAATTTATTGAAAACAGTCTAGCTATTTGACCACACGTCTGGAGCCCTGCATAACTCAAGCAGTTTTACTTGTCTGTTCTGCAATTTTCCCATTAATGAAAATAATATTTACTTCACAGGGGTCAGAATGATTAATTTTCATGAAGAGCTTGAATCTTAAACAGAGGGTAATTTGATAGATCTCGGAGGAGAGAGGGTGAAGGAAAAACAGGTTAGATTTTATACTCGTTGATAAATAAATAAGAAAAATTTGAGTTGCAGAGAATCAGCCACTTCTGCAAGAATATTAGCAAAATTACACAATTACACAATGCAGAAAATTCAATGCTTATGTAATTTCTCAAACTATATGCCCAGCCATGACCAGCAGCAGACTCTTCAATGTCAGATTTTTATCTTAACAGACATGTTCTGGAATCTGACTTGGGTCTTGGTCATTGCAAAGTCACCGCAGTTTCACTGATTAAATAAGATGTATGATTTTGAGCTCATTTATCTGTGAGAAAAAAGGGAAGAGCTGCAGAACACTATGAACACAGTATTTTCAATAAACCCAAATGAAAAGAGAAATGTATAAAAGTACCTCATGAATCCAGAGACTATTAGTACAGCTAACTATTAAGGATTCATGGAAGTCTACTCCCAGCTTCAACTCTTCAACTCAAGGACAGCAAAATTACCCAGTCCACATCAGTGTGCTACTTAATTATTCAAAAGCTATTCTTAAGGTGGTTTCACTGTTACAGAATCATTCATTCCCAGGCTGACCAGGTATAACTGAGAATCTGGTCCACACATTCTTCTGTTAAAGTGATTTTGAATGTCTGGTTCTCCACACAGGATTCTTATTTGTCAGTACATATGAATTCACAAATACATACTTTGCCTGCTTTTGTTTAGTACAAGCAGCACTGTGAAATAAGGCTCCTTAGGTAAGGTACTTGGGGCATTTGAAATAATTTCTGGAGTATGTTTGATAGAAAATAAGAGTCTCAAGAAATACAGTCATTGTTAAAGCAAGTATCTGATGCACTGACGGACAGTGTATTGTACAACACATACCAGGTAGGCACAGACTAAAACCAGATATATCACCTGTAGACGTACCATAATCTGAAGGTAAATGACTACTCACAAGACGTTAATATTGAACCCAAGAAAGGCAAGGTGGCTTTTTTGCTATTAATTTTGGCAGAGGAGGGGGCTAATATAGCCTGCTTGTTTCTCTACAACTGTTAGAGTTAAAGCACTTTGTAACTAACACCCTCAGATACAGAGAAAGTACACTGTTGAACAACTCAAGGTTTTAATACCAAAAAAACTTGATACCCTTGTTTCTAATGAAACTGCAGTTCTAGGAAAGAAACTATAATAAGAAAATTGTTAATATGGGAAGAAACAAAACAGCAAGGTTATCTATTCTTAACAAAGTACATGAAACTCCATTTTTCCATGTTGCTATAAATTGAGATTAAACACTTCACTAAGTATTCATTAGTGGAAACACAATCTACACATACAAAAGCAGAAAAAAGTGATTTAATATAACAACATAGCATAAAAAGCAACAACACAGGTTTGGTTGGGGGTTGTCCATTTAGATGCAGAAAACTTATTTCTTTTACAAAATTATATTCTTCAAGCAGAGGTTCATGAATGTCAGTAACTGCAAACCTGCAGCACCAGGCCAACGCAATCAAACAGCAATTACAGAAATTGCAGAAGCTACAAATGTTAAAGAACACAGAACTAAAAAGGAAGGTATAACACTGACAATTAGAGACACCACTAAGTACTTCTGTTTGTCCCCTTAGGCCACAAACACAGAGGAGGAGACATGACACCTCTGCCAACAGCAGCCCTCCTGCAGAAGGCAACCAGGATGCTTTCAGCAGCTCAGCCATAGCAGAAACACCCAACTTGCCCACCACACAGAAGCACTCACTGTCCACATCCATTTCTTAGTCAAATGCACTCTGCATACTGGATATTGCCACTGAAGAGGAGAAAATTCTCTAATCTTACACCAGGCTAAAAGGTTCAAATGTAAAAGGAGAATTAGTAATGGAAGCACAAAACCAGTACCCATTGCAAGTGAATGTTCCTTTTTAAGAAATTTCACAATATAAATAGCATCTTCACCCTTGTCCCTTTGAGTCACTGTCCATCAGTCAAGAATACACAGGAACAAGGCAATTCTTCACCTGCCTCCCTGTATCCTTTAGGGCAGAACATGACTACTCTTCTAAATAAATGCCTTGAGAAAAGCCTGTTACAATGACTCATTCAAATAAACATGCCAGCAAACGTTTACATTCCACCAGTTGAATGTAAAAATAAGTAGTGACTATAAATCTTGAGGAGAAAAAAAAAAAAATAACACATCGTTGTTTAGCTTGTCATAAAAATACTTGCCTGTTCATATCAGACAACTGAAACACTGCATAGCCCAGTGAACTATCGTAATAGGAGAG
This sequence comes from Agapornis roseicollis, assembly GCA_002631895.1. Taxonomy (NCBI): domain Eukaryota; kingdom Metazoa; phylum Chordata; class Aves; order Psittaciformes; family Psittacidae; genus Agapornis; species Agapornis roseicollis. The sequence continues at coordinate 99,084 of NDXB01012542.1, read as the reverse complement.
CTAGAAATCAGTACTATTAGGAAGAAGCTATGGACTCCACATGACATGTCATTCCTTTGAATACATAGATACAGGAACGTGTCTTTGGCCAAAAACAATTTATTACCCTACAATAAATAAGAACAAACCCAGAGACAAGTAATCATTCTGAGATACTGTCCACATTATTCCTGCCTATAAAGCTTGGCTGCATGCCTGCAGTGAAACCCAACAAGCTTCACTTAATTTTTTTCAATTTCAAGATCAACTTTAAAACGCACTGTCTTGAGAACACATGGACAAAGCTTCAAACTGTTTCACAAGTAGGAAAATACTTTTCAGAAAAGACTCTCAGCTGTACTGTGGCCATGTGGACTACTCAGGAGCAGATAATCTTTTCCTTCCTCCATACATTTGGAGACCAACTTTCAAAATCTATGGAGTTGTTATATGATGCCACTGACAGTGTCTACAAAGAGCCTAAGACAGGGCTTATATTACTTTCACCCAACTTCAACAATATGACAGCATCATTACTACAAATGAATGATGGTCTGCTTTCAATGGTATTAGGAAAAGCATGGGAAAGAAAACATTACTAACGTATCGCATTTAATCCAAACAACCTAGCACACGAACATGGGTCACAAGCACAAATTTAACAAATCCTACTTATAAGAATAACAAATCCAGACATACCATAAGTGGAAACTGATTTCAGAAATGTCCTGTTAAGGCCAAAAGGGCCAAACGCATTATATAGCGCATACATGTGTGCTGGTGGGTAGAGCTCTCCTCCCACCCCCACCCCCACCCCACTCTTTGGAAGTGTTGGCTTTCAGCAGGATTGATCCCTCACTTCAGCCTACCCTGCAGCTGCACACATCTATAAGTGGAGGAGGTAGGAAGCAGCAGCCAAGTTTGAGCAGGAGAAAGAAAAAAACAAGATGCACCCTTCCAGGTACTGCACGGGCTCATGATGTGGCATGGCCTCACTGCTGCCCCCTGAGCTTCCAAAGAGAAGGCTCAGTTTTAATGAGAAAATACAGATCCTGCCCAGTACCACTATTAGCAAGAGCTGAGCTCAGACACCAGCACAAAAAGTTTCATCCCACTGGCTTTACTAGTTACCCCAGACAACTATGCATTGCTTTGAAGAAAAACACACCTGAACTTCAGCTGAAATACTATTTTTACCAGGTACAGGTAAGCTTAAAATCTGCCAGTAAACTCAAAAGTTAGGTTTGGATGTAGTCTGACTCTTATTCCAAGATACTCAGCAAAAGCATTTGGAAAAACTGCAGCAGATCTAGTTACCACACATAGCACAGTTTCTGTTTTTAGCATGACTGATGTATGGTGAATTGAAGACGAGCTTCCACAGTCCTGATGTGCTATAGATGAGAGACAAATCAAATAAGCCCAAACTGGTGCACTGTGTTAACGGTTCTTCTGACCTATGACAAGCAATCCTGTAATTCATAGGCAAAAGTGCTCCGCTGAACTAGTGTTTAATAAAAGTTACAAACAGTTATCTAGCAATTACATGCACGAACAAGGTGCTGCCCAGCTTCAAATGCTTGGAGAACACAGCATTATTGGCATGTCCTATCAAAACGTATTTGAAATTTAGAATAAAGAGATTCACCAGCCCATATATCACTTCAGTGTTGGGGTACAGAATAATTATCAATTGTAGCTTTGATTTGGTAAGCAGAAAAGTCTTTTCTTGATAAGGGAATGTTTTCAAATCTAAAGAGGTGTATCTTCATGCTATTTAAGAGAGTACCACATACTTTGTAAGAGGATGACCCGAAAGGATTTCATCAACAAGGTTTCAACCACCTCAACCACATAAAGCCAAAGTGTTAGGAAAACAGCACTCCACTGCACAGGGAAGACACCACACAGCAAAACTCATACTGAGCACAGGGTTGCCATCACCATGTTCATATAGCACTTTATGATACACAGATTTTTAACACATTTCTAAGATTTTTACAAACATTGTGGAAAGATTGGGTTGCACACTGCATACACAAAATAGCAGTTAAGATACCATAAAAAAAAGCTGTCAATAGTAACACAAAGTTACTTTGTAACAAATAGTAACAATCTTTTGCACAAGTTTGGTTGCACACTGCATACACAAAATAGCAGTTAAGATACCCCAGACAAGCTGTCAATAGTAGCACAAAGTTACTTTGTAACAAATAGTAACAATCTTTTGTACAGGTTTGGTTGCACACTGCATACACAAAACAGGAGTTACTATACCCTAGACAAGCTGTCAATAGTAACACAAAGTTTACTCCAGAGGAGAAGGCCTCCTGTCACATTGCTCACTCAGTTCTTTTCTTGCAGTGCAACAGGGTCTCGATTTATGGTCTCAGATTACTTCCAGACACAAAAATTCCTTGCTCATAAGTACTCCTCAAACCTCCCTGGCTCTCTGAAGTATTTTTGTATCAATGAAGCACAAGTAAGTGTTTTTTTCCCTTATATCTAGGCTCAACACATGAAAAACTCTTATCACCAACCTCACCTGAAAAGCTACCTGCTACTTCAGTGCACTTCTCCACATTGGGAGTATTTACTTTTGCCCAAAAGAATGCTCCTTGTGATCCCTGCACCAGGCTGCAAACGTGGTTTTGCTGAGAAGATGGAAAATACCAACACTGCACAAAGCTCTGAAGGAAAACTACCTTCACCAAACCATGCCGCTGGGATACCATGTGCTCACAGATTCAATTCTCTGCCACTCTTCTCACTCAAGCATGCCACTTATTTTGTGCTATACAAGTTACAGAAAATAAGTCTTACTGTGTTACAAATCAAATCTTACAGAAAATAAGTCTTACTGTGTTACAAATCAAATCTTAGCTAACTGTGCATGGTAATTAGAGAAAACAGAGCTCGTACAAAAGGATCATTTCTGGAAAAAGAAATAGCTGTATTTACAAACATCAGAAGTAAATAAAGAACAATGTAATGAAAACAAAATTGCCCTACAAAATAAAGATAACAAAAAACCCTTGAGATGCCTGATGTCAACTCAAGTCCTACATCCCTTCCTCCCTGCAGCAGGCAGGGAGAGGAAACACCAGAAACACCTGCGAGACCTTATCCTCTAAGCAAAAGCAAGGTAAGCTATTCCAAGTCAGTTCACACCAAGAAAAAACATGCTGTGTGCAATGGGAGACTCACTGACATTCACTAATTTGCCAACAATTCTCCCTAGATCTGGAAGGAAAAGGAAACAAATGGGAGAACAGCAAGATGCCAAAACCCTTACTTGAATACATTACTGGCTAAAGTCTGCTTTCTTTTTTTGGGTATTTTGTGGACTTGAAGTTTCTAAATACATCCTTATACTTGAGAAATAAAACCTAAAGCTTTCCAACAATTTACCTTTAGCTACAGTTCTCAGTACATGCTTGCATTCACAGCACAAATACCTCCCTGCAGGACTCAAAGGGGTTGTTTTTTTTTTTTGTTTTTTTTTTTTTTTTTGTTTTTTTTTTTTTTTTTGTTTTTTTTTTTTTTTTTGCAGCTGTATTTTTATTAGGTTCATTTCACAAACCATCTCTTTCTCAGAAAAACACATACATGATGGCATATCTGCCTGAAAATTAGCTCTCAAGTAAAAAAATCCTACCTTCTTCCTCCTTCCTTTCAGGCCTTAGTTGGCAGATGGTCAAGAGGATGTTTATAGTAATAGAGGATGTTTATCAACCAACCTTCATAGGTTAAAGAGGCTGATGCCTTAATAAAAAGGTCTGACAAGGCCCTTTAGCAATCAAAGTACTGAACATGTAATGCATTCATATTAAAAAATACTTGGAAAATACTGCTCTTAAACTCACATCTGCAAAGCTGCCTTTTTACACTACAGTGGTCTAAATCCCAAAAATACAACCATTACTCAACTCCTGCCATAGTTAACCTCTACTTCGATTCAGTGCAAGTATCAGCAACACTCGTGGAGTAAACAGTGCCAGTAATATATGGGTTTGAGAACAAAATACTTACAAACTCCTGGTAGTCTTCCTGTTGTGATTTTGATTAAACATCCCTACTCTTTCCAAGACAAAGCCAAAGTCTGGTAAACTTATTAACCAGGTCATAATCAGATTTGCATAATATTGTGATGCTAAACAAATAAAACCAGAAGTTGCACTAGCATACTGGCTCTGCATGGGATACAGAAGACATTGTTCAAGTTTACAGGCCAGGACTAACACACATTCTACAAAAACCTTCCTTACTGGAGTCTTCAAGCATTCCTCCTTACTGCCCTTTGGGCAAACAGGAACTGCACCATTTCAGAGAGCCACAAATGTGCTAGGCAAGCTGAGGGTCAGAGAGTCTCTCACTAGGCACACTCATTTCTCCCAGGGTCTCCACAGGGCAACCACCTTATAACCCAGTACTATACCTATGACGTAATTGTCACTGCTACAGAATCATGCTCCAATTTGTGCTACCGCATCTTAACAAGATTGCAGCTAGTCCTCCAATTACTCACTACTGGGAAAGGAACATCTTAACAAATAAAACATACCCATATCACCATCCCATACTGTCTCCCCCCAAAAAAACACCACCCAAGAAACACCCACCCATCATGCACTAAGGCCTGACTGCCCAAAGGGATACACTTGCTTGAGAAAGCACTCTGACACATACATCCAAGTGACACACAAAACTCTACCTTTGTCCTTCAGGGTTAAATTGTCAGAGAGCAATTCCAGTTTATGTTGGCCTGGAGGAAGCAGGAACTGCAGAGGACAAAAGTCTTGGCTTCCCTCACTCTCAGTCCTTTCATGTGTTGTAAGCTGGTAAGATGGTGAACCAGATCAAGAAAGGCAACCCAACTAGAACCTGAAATGTCATCTTTGGCAGGTTACTTTTAACAGAAAGCCATTTCCATTCAAGTTTGCTGAATAGCTACCAGAATACCCACACCAGCAAGAGGCTACACAAGCAAGCACAGAGGAACAGAAGACCACTGTTTTTGTCAGTAACTGAGTTAATTGTGGCTGGGTTGAAATTATCCAGGGAGCTACAGTACTAATAATCTACATTTCCATAAATCATCTTCCAGAGCTTCTGCTTCTACTGAGAACTTTCACTATCGTATGCCCAACACTGCCTAAACCAAGAAATCATGTTTTCAAACAAGATCCTCTCACACTACACCACCAGGTACAGTAGCACCTAATCCAGCACACCCACCCACTAAACCACTGCCCAATAAAAGTACATCCCACACAGATGAAGAGGATTATAATCCACATGAAACAATTAATACAGACACTGCTAGTTAAAACTTCAGGAAAGGGGTGGTAGTACCCATGCTAAAGGGTAAGTAAGCATTTCTCAGATTTGAGACAGTGCAACTGATTCCCTCCATGCACTTTTTCTTTATATCAGCAGAACTGATCTAAGATTTCCTATGCATATTATTATGAGCTGATCATTTGCAAAGTGACTGCTCATGAAACTAGCTACTCCTTTAACCTTTAAAAGATGTTAAACTGTATTTTAGCTCCTAAAAACAGCCTAATATTAATTCATGCAATAATTTTTACCATTTTTGTATGAAATTATATTAATATACATCTAAAAAGAAACTCCTAAATAACTGCTAAGGGTCTAAAAATACTAATTGTAAATATCTGTTTCCCTGTAGGGAACAAATTCATGTTATTACGAATTTTTAATTGTCTGTGACCTAGCAAGGATAACTAGCATACTTCTCACTGAGTATCATTCTTACTGATTGAGATACCTGTAATTTCCCTGTAGACCAAAGCAGATCTTATCAAATGACTACTATGCCCTGAAGAGGCCATAAATTATTCATGATACACACTGACATGAAGCCACATGGGGGGAATGAAGGTGGGAAAGGAATACACATGATGTCAACGAATTGCAATTTGCGTCTAAATGGTGTGCTATCACCAGTTTCACCAGCAACAGACAAATGAAACAGGTAAGTGACTTGAAAGCTCCTATGTGAACATACACAGCTCAAAGTTTACATGCAAGTCACATCACAGCAACACCCTAGTACCTAGAAGGCTTCATTAGTTCTGAAGTTAAAGAGTGACTTGACTTTACAAAGGCAAGCAAATTAATCTGTAGATTTTAACCTTGCAATACAAAGAACTGTGAGCACAACTGCACTAACAAAGATACAGAAGGCCACCTAAGCAGCATATGCGCATTATCAGCAAACCAGAAATCTGTTCCACAGATCAAGCTAAGCAGCAAAACCCTACAACTATAAGAATATAGTAAAATCACTGCAAGAAATACTAGATACGATGGACTTCACAAGCACCACAGCTCAATGTCAGATCTCAAGAGACTACAGGAACCGAAAATATAAGGTATGAATACTTAAAATCCATAGCAGCTGGACAGATAAAGGAAACAAAAGTATTGTTTCTCATAAAGCAGAGAGAATTGGGGATCTCAAGTAGACAACAGTAACTGCAACTCTATATATACTTCACTCAACATAGCTAGAATCCCACATCAGCAGGCATGCCACCCTGCCTAGTTTTACACATCTGCAGCAAGGGAAAGTTTGAGCTAACCCAAATTACCTATTTGTATGACACTGATATTCATGCCTCTGAAGCTTTTTGCTTACCACATGCTGACCTTGACATTATCAGCCAAGGTGCTGGTGGGAACAAAACACTGCAAGCCAAGCAGCAATTTGGAAGCATGCAACAGAGGAAAGAGACAAGAAGCGCATAGTAACAACTCTGCAAATCAAGCTCAAGTAGCCAGCCTCAAGGGGAATGCTAGTGATTAGAAATGACAAATTTGTACACTGTAATGTTTCTCTAAGTACCTTTCTTTTGAACCAAGTGTCTGATCTTTCTTTGCCTCCAACTTACAGCATGCTACATGCTGTCACTTCAAGAGGTACCCTGAACTCAGAGAAAAGAGGACAACCCTGAAAAAAGCAGGTTAAATTGGAACAAGTTGAGAAACAGTAGATGGAGACATCTACTTGCTACATAAGTGTGAAGACTACACCATAGGTAAGTCCTTCCACTTCTAACAGTGTTCATAAAAGGTAAGCCCAAAGAACAATCATCACTAACAGATCAGACTTCCAGGTTTTGTGAGAAAGGGGTAAGGGAAGAAGCTTTGCACCGAGTTCCTGAAACAGGCAAACAACTACAAGAATTACACAGTGTTCATGCATGAATACAGATTAAAGGCTGCTGCAGGTTTTTGGCTTTTGTGGCTGGAAGAACTGGTCACTCAACTTATGCCAGATTAAAATTAAAGCTTCAGGTACAGATAACTTCCCTGCTTTGCAATAAGGGAAGCCAGTGCCCCAAGAGGCTTGCCAGTTGCTCTACAGTCTCAGTAACATCTCAAAACCAGAACAAAGGTGTTGGCAGCTCTGAAGCTGGCTTCCAGAAACACTACAAATTTGGGATAATTTTTACTTGTGAAAACTGAGGTAACTGCTACTTAACCCTTGACAAAATACTATTTTAAAATGTAATAACCCTCCCGCCCCGAAAAACCACACACACACAGACCCCTGGTAATACTCATGAGTAATTTTACTTAAGGGGATAATTCTTGCTGAAATCCACTGGACTGCTCATGAATTAAGTGCCCTCATGTTGTTATAATCAGGAACTAACATCCCATCCTCAAGGCACATACCTTTTCTCTGATAAAAAAGAAATGAACTTTACATAACTTCTCCATGATCTTAAAACACGTCAGTCAGAAAAAAGAAAAAAAAGTATCCAAAATGAAACATTCTTTGCCATGTTAATGTCATGGCACATTTCATCCATTTGTCTGGCACAAGTTCATTCATTCATTCTAAGCAAATACAAAAAGGTGCCATAAAATTACGATATTGAGGTTTGAACGTATAAGTATGAAGTAAAAGCATCCCACCCCACAAAATACCTGTAGATCAATAGACAATAGGCAAAAAAAAATATGCCAACCTGACTTGAGAAAACTCTCATAAAGTTTTATTTTGCAATCCTGGTCACAGATGTTGTCTGGAGCACCTTTAATACATTCATTCATTCCTAATACATCGTACAGGCTAGTCCTTGCTTTTAATTCTAATTAGGCTTTGCTGCTGACTTAAGGTAAAATAAAAACTCTGCTAAACTATATGAAAATGGAAAATACTTTAATAAAACCAGAATATTCCCCGCCACTTGGTCAAAGGAAAGCATCCTTGCTTTGAGTCAGAGTATTAGAGATTATGAGGAATTTAAAACGACTTCCAGATACTCTGCTCAGGGAATTCTGCCTATTCTCAAAAGGCTGCTATTTTATACCTAGAAATCAGATACTTTCAAGGAGAGTTTTTCCTCTGCCCTCCAATATTGCTTACACTGTATTAACACAATGGTATTTAGTCCCACCTGACCAGCAGTAGCATCAGAGATGCAGCTAAAAATATATCTGCAGAACAGAGGGTCACATTCACAAAATTAACTAGCTCATAAACAGGGGTGCACAAGGAATAAGAGATCCTTATTAGCAACTGCGCTGCTATGTTGTTTCTGCATTACCATTATCACGGAATATACCATCATGCAGGCCTCAGTACTAATGAGCTCCATATAATACATATTCCCAGAACATCCCAAGTCTGTATGTAGGCAGAGACTGCACAAGTTGTCTGTGAAAATCCATGTGTGCTGCAGTAGGATTCAAACCAGAAAACATCTGTAAAAATACACTTTGAGAATAAAACTTCTCTTTACACTCTGCTTCTTTAAACCTGGAGCAGGAATAAAGTCTATTCGTACTTGAAAGTATATTTTCAGTATAATGTGCTTCCAGATTTGAAATACAAAAGGAGAAATGAAATATATCAATTTTAGCTACTTCATTTAAAACACAGGTGGAAAATTCTGCCCCAATCCTATTTTTTTAATATAGATATATAAAAAAAAAAAACCGCCAAAGCCAAGAAAAAAGCAACCAAGCCTACGAAGCTCCCAGGCACATTGCCTTGCTTTTCCTTTGTAAGAGTGTGGGAAGAAAAGACTAATAAGTAAACAAATTGTAAAGTTACAGAGCAGTCCAAGGCAAATGTTACCCTATCTAAGAAAGAGTTTATGGTCAGTCTTTCACAGGAGGCTGAAACCTTCTAACTTGTTTTGCCAATATAAAATAGCCTATTTATAACAACTGACAAATGAAGCAAGGAGCGTCTCACTTCCCCACCTAAGTATCTCCTGGCTGACCTGAGAAATCAATCCACTCACTACACCAAGCCAAATGACGACTGTTCTTTATTGCTTGAAAACAACTTTTTCAAGCCTCTCAAGTAAGATTATGTTTATCAATAAAAAAAAAAAACTCATTTTCAGTGATGCCATGCAGCTACTGGTCTCAAGCGCATGCTCGGAGAGAAGTACAGGTCCTACTAGTGTGGCACAAGAAGGGCTAATGCAGCCCATTAGGATTGCAACAAGGCAGCTGTTTGCTGTGGTTCATGCATGCAGAGCTCCACTTCTCACTCTTCTCTCCTAACTGGCAGCTACACCCAGCCCTGTATAAATAAGATTCAGCTGAACACCACTGTAGTTAATATTTTCAGGTTTGGGTTTGCTTTTTTGTTTTGGCTTGTTTTTTTTCATGATAACTGATTCCAAATTTTCCATTTGTGGAAGAAAACTGCAGTTTCCTTTTCAGTCCTACTGTTCAGGCAGCTAAGGGTAAAAACAGGAGATACTGAACTAGGAGACTGAACAGGAGAAATGAACTAGAGGATATTCTTCTATGCTAAGATAAACTAATGAAACATCATGAGTAGGAGTTATAAACCCCGTACTCTCTCTGCATACACCCTGGGTGTGTCCATCACATCAGTCAGGCCTGGCACTCCCTATGGCTGCAGTTCTGATCTGAAATTCAAGAGCAGAATTGTTGTGGTTGGACAGAAATGAGGCAACAGAGACTGCCATATTCATTTCTCTCACCTCACACTTACGAGATTTTGGAGTCATGACAGAACTGTAGGAAGTGGTGCATGATTGCTCCCAACTGCACTGCATGAATTGCCTCTGGTCCATCCCACAAGTGGAACATGCAAGACCCACTCAGACACATCTCATGTTAAATGGGTTTTTTTGTATATTCAGGCCTTGATTTTCAAACAGCCAGAATTTCATTAAAGTTATACCCTGTCAGTTAGCATGGAACCTATCCACAATAGGTTTCAAAGTAAGCAGATGAGTCACTGAAGTAATCGTGCTCCTTGAGATTGTTCTGCCATTCTCATGAGCAGGAAGGGAATTTGAAAAAGCAAGCAGGTTAGAGAGATAAATAAATATAACTGCTTGACAAGAAATAAACCCATGCTTAAGTGTCAAGTACCCATATTTCATTCCTCTGTTAAAAAGGAAACATCTCTCAGAATGGAGATTTAAATACATGTTAAAAGATGACTGTTGTGCTCCTTCTAACAGGCTTTGTATCAAAATACTTAAACCAGTATCTTCATAAGAATTCTAGGGATCAAACTACAAAAATGCAAGTAAAGAGAATAGGCCAATAGATTTGGATTGTGATAACCCAGGAAGTAAGCTACCTAGTGCTAAAGACCAGCTTGAAGCCTCCACCAACTTCAGATTCTTTCCATGCAGCATCACACTATGGTTGATTTTAACTCTGGTATCACTTCAAATCTGGCACCCTGTTTACCATGCATCTTAATAAAAAAACCTGACTAGAACACCCTAGAACTAGCACACATCATCTAAAAAAATTAAATAAAAATGCACATTTCTTTTTCAATGGCATCTGACAATAACATGAAGGTCTAACAAGAAGCCTTGACAGTAAGAACCCCACTGAAAAGAAGGAAGAATCAACAGTTTGAAAACAGCCAGATTTGGAAAATGACAGAACACACCTCTTATAGAAGGCAGGAAAAAAAAA
>NDXB01012542.1:71719-88086 GCA_002631895.1 Agapornis roseicollis | reverse complement strand
GAAAAAAAGGAAAAATCAAAAGTTTGAAAACAGCCAGATTTGGAAAATGACAGAACACACCTCTTATAGAAGGCAGGAAAAAAAAAAAAAAATCAAACCGAGGATTATTCTGAATACCAGACATCCCATTTTTATAAAAGCATTATCTGTTTCATACATTTTCCCTATTATGTGATGAATTAACATTTAGAGATTTCTAATTACAAACAAAAAACTCTCAAAATTGCTGCCTGTATCCCTGGCTTCCAAAGTTATATGAACAGATGGGAACACAATGCCCAGTATTACAAGATTACATGTATCCACGAATCTATAAAATCTGGATAATGGAAACTTTTGCAATACCCCAGTTAAAGAGAACACTTCAGAGCTTTGCCTCAGTTACCTGTAAAAAACAAGCTCCAGAAATGATGTAAAGGTATGATTAAACCTTCTCAGTTATGGACAAACAAGTTCTGTCTTCCTGTAACCAAGGTTTGACTTGGACACCAACATCTGGTCATACAGAGGATGTGCTCTGATTACTTCAGTTTCAAAGTTTCAGAGCGCCATGTGTTTCCCTGAAGTACAATTCCCCTCTCCCCCCAGAATATTAGCTAATAACCCCAACATCAAATACCAACATAAATACCAACATCAAATTTACTGCCAAATTCAGTATTGCTCTCTAGCTTAACAGATTTCTTTCTCTTGGAATATCTCTTGGCAGTTGCATTTGACATGGTCAAATTTACAGTCCTCTAGAAGCTAGACAGTCTTCACTAGTTCACTAGTTGCAATGGGTAACAAGAACAAGGGCTCCAGTTTACACATGGCTCTTGTCAACATAAACTGAAAATTCAGATGGGAATTTCAGCTTTAGGCTAAGGTTAAGAATGGCTTTCTGATGGGGCAGTCTCAGCTCGATTATTGTAAAAAAACACAACTGGATGCATATCAATATATTACAAGCCCTTTTTCTAACAATAGACAACCCAAGATGGGTAGGAACATGCTGTCTAATCATTCAACAACAAAGTACAATCCAAAGCAAGAAGTATGTCCTATTGAAATTGGTCTCAATGGAGCACTTTGCTGGAATGCAAGAAAACCAGTTACTGAGAATTCACAGCCAGACTGCTACAGTATTCCACATTCATAGTCTCAGGCAACATACAAGCATACACAATCCACCAACCCAGAACAAAAACATAGTAACTTACTATTGCTCAAGAGCCCCTTTTGTTTTTATGTAGAGACGCATACTACTACTAAATCAAGACAGAAATAACAGAAAGAGATTTTCTTCTTATTAAATAGTAGTTATTCTTGCCTATCTCCAACTCCTAAGTTACTAAATGCTGAGAGCAATCACCCAAGGAATAGCATGGTATTAGAACAATAACACTTCCCAGGTAAGTATGCTTAGATCAAAGCTGTGGAAACATTTAGTGAATAATCAAGCATGTGATTTTTGACATAAGCAGTCAAGTTTTGATTAGCTGTTCCATTACTTTTAATAAGCAAGCCAAGCATCCAGGAACATTTCTAGGCTTAGTTAGGTATTCATCATCAAAGCAAAGGGGGAGAAAAAGGATTGGCAAGTTGAGTAACTACAAATAAAACAAACAAAGCATGTAATCTACATCTCCATATAATAATGCATATGTCTTACTTTACCAAAAGCGAAGACAATATGAGGTCATGAAGAATGAAATGAGTGGTTCAGGTGAAGCAGGAAGAGCGCTAAAGCACAACAAATCCTTACCCTTAATTTCCTTAAGGGGAAAATGGATGACCCAGGGAATTACAGAGCAGTCAGTCTCACCTCTCTGCCTGGCAAAATCTTGGAGCACATTCTCCTGGAAGGCATGCTGAGGCACATGAAAAACAACAAGGTGCTTGGTGACAGCAGCATGGCTTCACTAAGGGGAAATCCTGCCTGACCAATTTGGTGGTCTTCTACGATGGGGCTATGGAACTGATGGAAAGGGGCAGAGCACTTGATGTCATCTACCTGGACTTGTGCAAAGCATTCGACACTGTCCCACATGACATCCTTGTCTCTAAATTGGAGAGACATCAATTTGATAGATGGACCATTCGGTGGATAAAGAACTGGCTGGATGGCTGCACACAAAGAATTGTGGTCAATGGCTCAATATTCAGTTGGAGACCAGTAATGAGTGATGTCCCTCAAGAATTGGTGTTGGAACCAGTCTTGTTCAACATCTGTGCCGCTGACATGGACAGTGGGATTGAGTGCGCCCTCAGCAAGTTTGCCGATGACACCAAGCTGTGTGGTTGGGTGGATACGCTGGAGGGCAGGAATGCCATCCAGAGGGACCTTGACACGCTTGTGAGGTGGGCTGATGCCAACCTCATAAAGTTTAACCGTGACAAGTGCAAGGTCCTACAGCTGGGTCGGAGCAATCCCAGGCACAGCTACAGGTTGGGCAGAGAGGAGATTCAGAGCAGCCCTGTGGAGAAGGACTTGGGGGTGGTGGTTGATAATAAAATGAACATGAGCCGACTGCAGTGTGCGCTTGCAGCCCAGAAAGCAACTGTATCCTGGGCTGCATCAAAAGAAGCATGACCAGCAGGTCGAAGGAGGTGATCCTGCTCTCTCTCATGAGACCTCACTTGGAGTATTATGTGCAGTTCTGGTGTCCCGTGAGATCCTACTCTGCTCTCGTGAGACCTCATCTGCAGTATTGTGTGCAGTTCTGGGTGTCCTCAACATAAAAAGGATATGGAACTGTTGGAACAAGTCCAGAGGAGGACCACAAGGATGATCAAGGAACTGGAGCACCTCCCATACGAAGACAGGCTGAGAAAGTTGGGGCTGTTCAGCCTGGGGAAGAGAAGGCTGAGTGGAGACTTCATAGCAGCCTTCCAGTATCTGTTGGGGGCCAATAGGGATGCTGGGGAGGGACTCTTCATTAGGGACTGTAGTGACAGGACAAGGGGTGATGGGTTCAAACTTAAACAGGGGAAGTTTAGATTGGACATAAGGAAGAAATTCCTCATTGTTAGATTGGTGAGCCACTGGAATGGGTTGCCCAAGGAAGTTGTGAATGTTCCATCCTTGGTGGTGGTCAAGGCCAGTTTGGACAGAGCCTTGTGTGACATGGTTTAGTGTGAGGTGTCCCTGCCCTGGCAGGCGGGTTGGAACTAGATGATCTTAAGGTCTTTTCCAACCCTGACTATTCTATGATTAATAAGCTGTTCAACAGGTAATCAGAAGTTAATTAGTTTTTTTCAGTTCTCCACTGAATCTTTCCATCTGTGCATTGTTTTGTAGATAAAGTAGCCTCTCTTTCAATTTCCAGCACTGAGCAAGCAATTAACTCTGATGCTCAGTCCCAGTTACCTTCTCCACAACTACTGCACGCCCAAAGGTCTTCCAGACCACAGATACCACAGAGGTCCAGTGATAGTTTTTACAGACCTCAGGAATCCAGAAGCCTTCATTACTCACACAGAGACAAATCACCAGTATAAACACACTTTACTGCACAGGACAGGAATACCAAACAGGCTGCCTACAGAGTTTGTGGAAACCCTACCCTTGAAAATAATATATTGAGTCCTAACCCACCTGAATTCACTTCAGCCTGGCACTGGACTACACAACTTGCAGTGGTCCTTTCAGAAAGACCATTATTTTTTAACATCTTAAACTTACTCAGTTTTGATTGTCCACATGGCTGAAACAGATTTTCAAGCACCCATATATTTCTTTATACTAACGAGACGATTAGTAAACACACATGTAACTATACTTAATAATCCACTGGACTTTCTTCTGCCAACACTTTAAGAAATGCAATTTTGACTACAAACACCAAAACAGTTCCAAGTTTATTGCTATAGCCATTAGTTATGAGTTATGTATTACTAGCAGATGCTTTCTTTGTTAGATAGCACTAGTAAACATCACAAAAGCAAAAGCAACATTAGATCTGATTTACTATAAAATTTTGGACAAGAGATGAACAAAAGAAAGTCTAGGTCCAAGGCTTCTCAGTTTCAGGCTTGAATATTCAGATTTCTATCAGAAAAGAATTAGAAAAGCAACCATTCCTAATTAATCTTCTCCACATTCACCATATTATAATTTAGCATTATCAATGAAACACACATTTTGTAACATCCAGAAAGAAAAGAAAAAAAAAAGACCAAAGCAATTCTGGAAATATGACTTATGAACTTAAGTTGTATGCTAAGTGTGTACTTCAGTGTCAAATCACAATACTATTTCAAGATGTAAATACAAATAAAACTCTGTCTTGAGGTATACCATTTACTATGACCATACATTTCAGCTTTAAGCTATAGAAGTATTACATTCAAATTGCAAATCCATGGGAATAGCCCATCCCAGAAAGAAAAGACCTTTCATCAGTATCTGTTCCTCCTATAATATCAGATCAGTTGCTGTCAAACCTGAAAGTCCTACTGTAGGAGAAGAGAGCTGACCAGTTTGTTTCCCTAATCCTAGCAACAGGAAGAAACACTACCCATATTCCAGCTTCTGGAGGCTTCCTCCAAGCAATTAAAACTTTAATTTTGCTTTAGTACTACTGAGAAGGTCCATGTACTGTTGAACAAAAAACATATCATTACCTTGATACAGTTTGAGGCTGAGGTTTACACTTAAAATCAAGCGTAGCTGTTTATAAAGCAAGAAAGACCTAGCCTTTTAAACAACCACTGCATTACTGAAACCTCTACTAGCATAACTCATCTCTACCTCTAGTTTCATGCTTTATTGAAACACGCATAATTTCTGATTTACTTACTTTTATAATATGTCTCATAATAATAAGGTGTGTGTGCATATATATCTCTCTCCCAGAACAAAAACTTCACTCACTAGAACAGCAAACAGCCAGGGAGAGTTATCCATGGCTTTTAAGTTAGGCAGAAAGTATCTTGACCTCTAGAAAGAAAACAACAAAGTGAAGCCATGTGAGATTTTTAAGAGTATCCATTCTGAGGATCCTAGGAACACAACTACAATGTTCTGTCTCTTAAGTAGGAAGGGAAAGCCAGAAGAAAGACAGGACTGACATTATAAAGACAGGACCGACATAATAAGCATTCAGGAATAACAGTTGCAGAAGTGGGAAACTACATGGGGGATTTTGGAGACAGTCTGAAGAGAAAATGTTCCCAAGTCTGTGATTCCCAGCATGTGAGCCTGTGGCATGTCTTTGTATTTCTACTATCTCTTCACAACAGACAGCCTTGAGAATTAGGCTCTCCAGGTCTTAGAAAACAGAAATAAAAGTAGTCTACAAGGGGACGTCCTATGTACCCAGAGAATGGCACAGCCATCCTAAAGCATTCTTGAGCACCAAATTAATACAACCAATTCTCCTTCTAAAAACTCTCTTGTTCTGGTTGGGATAGAATTAATTTTTTTTCTAGAAGCTGGTACACTGTTGTTTTGAGGTTTGTATGAGAAAAATGCTTATAATACATCAATGTTTTAGTTGTTGTTAATGCAGTGTTTATGCTAAGTCTCATGCTCTGCCAGTGCAAAGGGGCACAGGAAGCTGGAAGGAAGCAGGAACAGGACATCTGACCAAACTGATACCTGGGGAGTCAACCAGAAGGGACCTGTTACTGCTCTGGTCAGGCTGGGTATCCAGCAGGTGGTGGGCAATTATGTTGTGCATTTCTTGGGTTTTCAGAGGTTTATTCCTCTCTATTTCCTCTGCACTATTATTATTTTACTTCATTTCGATTATCAAACTGTTCTCATCAAAAAAACACAGGGTTTTACCTCCAACTCCCACCCTGATTCTTCTCCAAATCCCACTGCAGGAAGGAAGTGAGCAAGTGGCTGCATGGTACTTAGTTACTGTCCAGGCTTAAACCACCACAAAAAAATACATACTACTATTTCCCAACTTCAAATGAATTAGTGAAACCAATGAACCTCTTTAAAAACAATATATATATGCACACACACATATATATACAAACACATGCCTTATAAAAATGCCACAGGTATGACAGAAAAATACACTAAATGACCATTTGATTCAGCATTTCTACTTTTAACCTTGACCATTAAAGCATCAAATAGAAAGGGCAAAGATAGCTTGTTATTTGAGAAGAATCTTTCCATGGAGCTTTCAGCTGAAGGAGGAATTTCCTTCATCTATTCTATTCTTAAAAATCCATGAAACAGGGCTGAAGAGCCAGCTAATCTTATTTCTTTCAGATGTCAGTTCAGAATTAAGAAGAACGATTTGCTTTCAACTTCGAGCAGCTTAGCTTGCAGGTTCCTCCCCGAGACAGCCTTGGCTATTACTCAAATCCATCCAGCCACAATGAAGTGCCCAACTCCCCCTTGATGGGCTGATGAAACCAAAGAAATGTGTTATAGAATGACATTGGCAAACACCAAAAGGATGTGTGCATGCATAAATACAGCACATCATGATTCTCTCTTCTAGCAAGATACAAAATCTCATGTAACAAGTTATGCCACCTGACTGCCTAAAGGCACTCTGTCTTCAGCCAGTCAGAATTAATGTTTGACGTGTCATACCATGCAGATTTCCACGAAAAACCGACCACACTCAGGATGATTTAGACAACAAAGCACACAAGAATTATGTCTGAATAGTCACGGGGCACTTAAGGAATGTGAACACAATGCTAAGGAACAGCAGTTACCTGAAAAACAGGGTGTAGCATAAAACGCGTTAAATTTTATGACACACAACATTTATATTTCTGGAGTAAGAGTATCACAATGTTCCTCAAAGGACATAAAAATTCCCTGTGGTTGTGATATTAAAGCATACATAGGAAGAATTAAACACTATTAAATACTTGAATTACCAGAGTACATAACAAATTAAATCAAAAAAGGGCCTACTTCATATTAGGTGTAGCACAAAACAAAGCCAGTTCCAGAGATAATTACCTAAACTACTTGTCATACTGCAAGCACTAGGCAATTAATATTGAAACGGTGCTGTCTCCGCCAGAGGGAAAGATGCCATATAGTTAAGGATGTACAAGTTCATTTTCTATTGTGCAAGCCTTGTTTGGATTACTCGTTTCTGTCTTATCTGCATAAATTCTGTAAAGTTATCATTTAATTATGCAGTACATAAATCCCTGCGTTTCAGTTGGTTTAAGCTGTTGCAGTCAGTGCAGAGGAATTCATCTGTCTCCCTAGTAACACACACCTGATCCAGAAACTCGACTCAGGCACAGCAACACAGGCAGCAAAAGCAATTTGTGGAAGTGACTTTGAAAAGGCCTTTACCCACCAATGAAGGAAATCTGCTCCAAATGACTAAATTCACAGCCTCATTCTGCAAAGCCCCTCACACTGCAGCAATGTTCAGAAGCATTTTCCACCAATCTAATCCAAACTACTGCAGTCATCCTTCCTTGATGATGGTAAATAACCAAACCAATTTTGTAATCACACCAGGAGTGGTATTACAAAGGAAGTAACTTGGGATTAACTCAAGGCATCCCTTGCGAGCTAATTCACCACACTGTGACCTGGTGGTCCTCAACCACCACTGCCTGAACAGACCATGGTGCAGGACAGCGCCATCCTCTGCCCTGGCTGCTAATCATCACAGCAGCTCCAGCTCACAGCCCAATTCCCTTACCAGGGGCAGTCACTGACCTCATTTTCCCTTTAGCAGTGACACCTGGATAAATACTGACCAGTATTGCTAGCATTCAGGCAGAACATTCAAGTCACTGTTCCCTGACAATGAGGCACTTGAACAGGTTGCCCAAGTAAGCTATGAATGCTTCATCCCTGGAAGTGTTCAAGGCCAGGTTGGATGGGGCTTGGAGCAACCTGGTCTAGTGGAAGGTGTCCCTGCCCATGGCAGGGGTTGGAACTAGATGAGCTTAAGGTCCTTTTCAATCCAAGCCATACTATGATTCTATATCTAAATTTAATTGAGAATAGGAGGGAGACAGAAAAAAAATCAGTCCAGGTCCACCAAGAGATCAAAGGCCATGCAATTTCTCATGCTGCCTGAAGGTGAACCTCTTCAAAGCTAACGTTTCTTCAGAAAACATGCAGCAGAACTGCAATACATTCAATATATCCAAGAGTCCTCAGAAGTGACAGCACCTACTTCTATGCATGTGGCTTGAAAAAAAACACCATCAAGGAAACAGAAAAAGTTCAGAGGATTTTGCTTTATTGCTGGGAAACTTCATACTTGGGCAGCACAAGCTCCTTCTAAACTCCCTGGCAAAACAGGTGTTGCTCAGGGGGTTTTTAATATGCAAATCTCTTGCCTTTAATCAGTCACAACAGATCTTCTAATCAAATTCTGCTCTAATACTCCAAATTTGAGACTTTTTTTCCCTCCAAGGAACAAGCAAGTTGTTCTTCCACCATCCAGCTGTTAACAGAACAGTCAGGTTTTTCTCTTAAAAAGGAAAAAAGAAAATAATTACTTTTTTTCCCAACAACTGGTACACAATTTCTCAGCAAGACTTCCTCAGTTCAATTCTATTATCCCAACTCAGGACTTCTTCCCCAAAATTGTGCAGCAGAGTAGTTGTGAAAGGTAAAAATACTGATTATGATGACCATTCAGAATGTGAAAAATTAACTGTCAGGCAAACATTTGATGAATTAGGTCTGCAAACACAGGAAAATGCTCTTTCAACTCCAATTCTCTGAGTACTTACAACCCCTTAAAATTATCCCATACTTCTGTCCTGGGTTTAGCAGTAGCAGTCAATTTTTCTCCTTCTTAGTAGCTGGTGCAGTGCTGTGTTTTGACTCAGCCTGGAAACAGTACTGATAACACCGATGGTTTCAGTTACTACTCAACTGTTTAGCCTGGCCAAGGACTTTGTGAGTCTCATGCTCTGCCAGGGAGGAGGGGAGGCCGGGGAGAAGCAGGAACAGGACACCTGACCCAAACTGACTAAAGAGCGATTCCATACCATAGCACGTCATGCCCAGGATGTAACTGAGTTACCTGGAAGGGCGAGTTCTCTGGGGGGTTGGAGGAGGTATCGGTCAGTGCTTGGTCGGGCTGTCATGCGTTACCTGTTGGTGGGTGGTGAGGTGCTGTACTCTCTTCCCTTGTCATTTCCTTTATCATTATTACTATTGGTGGCAGCAGTAGTGATTTGTGTTATACCTTAGTTACTAAACTGTTCTTATCTCAACCTGTGGGAGTTGCATTCTTTTGATTCTCCTCCCCATCCCTCTGGGAGCAGGGGGAGGGCAAGAAAGGGGGGTTGAGTGGGTGAACGAGCTGCATGGCTGGGTTTAAACCATGACAACTTCATAAAATTAATTCATTAAAAATCCCAATGAACCAATTTTAAAACACATGCAAGAACTCTAAAGCACATTTTTCCATTCTGCTACAAGTAGCAGCTGTCCTATTTATCTTTCAGGCTTTTTCCTCCACACTGGGACTGTTTACACATAAACTCTGACAGAAGTGGGAGAACATACTTTTAAAATAAAAAATTACATGCTTCAAAAATTGAAGATAGTATCACAAAATAACCTTTACAAAGAGCTATAACTTTCACATTGTTTTGAGCTTATCTCCATAAACACTATTGGCTAAATCCATTTAACTAGAGAAAGCCAGGTTGCCTTCCAGGAAAATAACAGATTAGCCTTCCCTTGCAAAAAGTGATTCTTTGAACTTTTAAATACAAATATGTATTTCACCTCCACAAGTACTACCCCTCCCCATGATCTCCCACACAGCCCCCGGCTGTAAGGCTCTACTGCCTAGCAAATAAGACAAAAATAATGCCCTGCTGGCAGTCATTTGGCCCAACGATAGCACACAAAATAACAGGTAATCAAAGAACTAGTGAAACAGTTTAATGGCTACGCTGTTGCGGCACAGTTTTGACACACCATCTGAGATACACAACATACTCTGCTGGTGCCATGAAGGTAGGTGGCATTTCCTTGAAATCATGACATATTTTATGCATATATAAGTGTGTGTGTGCATACAGATAATACATAAACCTAGCAAGATTCAGGAGTATTTAGGTATTTGTGAATCATAACAACTGGAGCAAATAAAGATAACACCAGACCCATGAGTTTTCAAGCTCCCATCACAACAGAGAAGTGCAATGCCCTTCTCCCACAGTACCTTCAACACTCCTTTCTACCACCCTCTCTTGGAGAAGACATTAAAGAAAAACAATTTGAATGAAATATCATCAGTTAAATTGACACACACCCTAAACAGATGAAGTCAGATTAATTCAAGATGCATTACCTAACAGCTGGCTATCACCACAGGCTGTAACCTGACAGACAACTTCTTTTCACACCCTGTCCTTCTGGGTTACCTCTCCACTGGCTTAGCTGACCTTTGCAGTACCAAATCAGACATAGGCTAAGTGTCATGAGAAGGAAGGAATGAGGAAAAATGAGGTACAGGAGAAGTAGTTATAGAGGGTTTCTAATTCTCTCATACTGGGGTTTGTAGCTTATAGATAGCAGATATATATTGGCCTCTCTGGTATCACAAGTAAAACCTGACGACTCCATAAATAAAAAAGAAACCAACACATACAATGCTCATACACACAGTGTTCAAAAAGGCTCTTAAAAAAAAAAAGTCTTCTTTAAACTCAAAGTTTCTGACTTTCAGAGTGCACAAAGGCAACATTTCCCAGACCTTGTTGAGTCTCAAGCTTTTGTTCCAATAGTAACTCTAATGGACTAGCACTCAAAACTTGGAGTTTAATAAAAAGAGATCCATTTTTTAAAAGATGACAAGATTAATATTACCTTTCCACCTCAAAAAACAGCAAAAAGTCTACAAGACAAGAAGTAATGAATTTTCAAGCAGGCCCAAAAAACTTTCTGACAGTGAAGGGAAAAATTGGCACAGGATAATTGTATCAATGCTACCCACATCACTCAGGAAATCTTTTCCTGTTAACAAATTTTCTTTTAAAGCCTGTTTGATGTTACTTGGTACACATGAATTTGGCCTATGAAACTGCTAAAGCTTATACCGAAAGGCATGCTTCCCCGTAAACAACTCAAGTTTTAAAACCTTACCACTTCTCATCATTGAACAAGGAGTGTTAAACCATCTGTTGCATCTTAATGGCTGTGTTCCCCTGTTTTATAGCTTTGTCCAAAAAACATCACTACTGCCCAAACTGAAGTCTGTTGTCTTTTATCAAGTGGCTGATACACACACAGTTTGTTTCCTCCCACCAGTTTTTCAAATACGTTTCAAATATGTTGAACCTCATGAAGATAATAAAATGCAAGTTTTACCTTAAAATTGCTAAGACTGAATAATTTTCATGTGATACTACATTTTCTGCCCATCCTCTTCTGCTTAACCTGGGCTTATCCCATCTGAAAACTGCAACTCATTCATTTTTAATGTGATACATGATCTTTGTTACATTAGCATCTAGACTTAAGCAATATTGACCATGTTAACTGACAAAACTCAACACTTGAATTACAGCACTCTCTGGTAGTTAACTAAATAAGGCTTGCATGAAAACTTTTTTTGCTTTGTTTGTTTCAAAGAGCAAAACCCTGAAGCATGGAAATCAAGATTTACAATGTAAAAGAACAGGCTGGTAAAGTATTTTAACTTCACATACTTTACTAGTGTTATATTTTAAACTAGAGTCAGGAAGAAGGTAGAAAGCTAACCCAAAGACATGGCATGTGATAAACTTACAATTGTCTTTTGCCCACCAGCCTCTGAACTTTGGCACCATTGACAACTGTACAATGACTTGAAATATGAGTTGGTAATTGCCATTGGTCTCTGTACACAATTGAACACATCAGCCAAATCTTTCATCAAGAATGAATATCCCATTTGTTTTCTGTAAGTCCTGTAAACATTGTCATGCCACTGACCAAGACTTTCTTTCTACAGAAAACCTGTATTTTCACAATCTAATGCTCTGCTTTTCAACTCTGCCATGAGTAAACTGAGCCCATCCTATCTGAATGTACAAATGGTTAAGAAGAAGCAATCTGTGTCCTACTGCAATAAAGCATAAATTTTAAAGGCATTAAAATATGAATCTACCTTGGAATCCTTTTTCCTCTCCACCTGGAAAAAGGATATACAACCCTCTAAACCTGTTAATCATGCAGGCAATAGTAACAGTATAGCAGTAACAACAGGTCTTAGCACTCTCACCAATTTAATGGACAGGTTTTAGAGGAAGGTTTGCAGTTCCCTCAAGAGAAAAAACCCCTGTTGCTGTTGTTGCCATCTTGTCACCACCCAAAAGAAAGGAACTCTAAACCTAAGGCCTGCTTTATAACAGTTCAAGCCATACCTTTATGGTCTAGTTTACCTCCATTTTCCTCATACTCTCCTTTTTGTTGCACTTCCCAAATAATTTTTTGCAGTTACTTGAAAATTATTTCATCACTTATTGCCTTTGTTAAGAGAAATTTCATTCCACAGTCTATGTACTGGAAGACACATATATTCTGAAAAAAAGCAGAAAGGTGTCTCACATCTTCTTCATATCATAAAGACCTGCAGAAATATTACCAGATACATAAAACATTAAGTTTCATCTTCATAAGTGTAATGGTGTCTCTTGCATGCTAAATTAATTTCTTAACAATTTTAAGTGCTGTTAACACTCTCAAGTGCAAAGAAACCTAAAATGCCAGTGAAACATACCCATACATTTAACATAAGTCTACCCCATAATTCAGATTTTTGTCAAATCGCACGGCTAAAAGGTGATCTACAACTGCATACTGTCGTCCACTTCAACCACAACACACGTTTAGGTTACAGGAGTTCTACAATTGCCAGAACTTCCTCTGATAAACAGTCTGTGAAACAGTGCCACTCTAACTGCGCTGAAAGTTTAACAACCAAACCAAAAGCCATTTCACTTCAGACAAAGAAAATTTTCATGTGTTAATGAAGAAGGTGAAGACTTTGGTTGGGAGGGGGGGAGAGTTTCTTTTTCCCCAAGAGTTTCATATACTTCAGCTGCTTCATTTCTTCACCCACTACAAAGGCATTGTTTAAATACAGTATAAAAAGTAATATTGCTGTGCATTTCTCAAAACCACAAAGGCAAATTTCTTGGAGAAAGCAAGAATTTATTGTTTGGCAGAACCAACTTCAGATTTTAAAATATTTTTTAAAAAGCCTTTGGGGAACAAGTTAATATTTCTACCGAAGCAACCTCTTCCTTCTTTCAAACTATACCGATGACAAAACTCTGAAGAGGAGTCTTGTTCATCACAACCCTCCCACAGTAAGCTCCCATACAAATGATGGTTCTTTATTATCACTGCTTTTCATTATATTCCAGCATCGCTATTGACAATTTCCACATTAAATGCCACCCACATTCAGCTGACAAACCACGTGTTACTTCTCTGGCAGAATTCTTGCCAAGGAAAGTACTCCACAGTCAGCACCATGGTAGGTAAGTTTCTAACCTCTCCCACTGGCTTCTGCCTTCAGCATACTGTTTCCACCTACAGAGTTCATTTTTTTCCTTAATACAAAAAGGAAATTAGAAACTAAATTACTTCAACAAGAATTCCACCCAGAGCTCTTACTACCAGGCCATTTAACATATCCGACTCCTAGCCCTGTGGCAGGCAACAGATGGCAGAGCAGCCACCTCCATCTGCCTCCTGCAATTCTGCAGGCCAGCTTCTGCAGGACAATGTCCTTGGCCCTCCTGAGCATGACTTTCCATCACACCCAAGAAGTTCCCTACCAAATCCCAGCCCAGGTTCAGTCATCCACAGCTGCCAGAGACAACTCCTCAGATCAACCTGCTCAGGAACTCCTTTTCTGTTGCAAAAGAAGCTGGGGGCATGTTAAAAGGAAAAGCAACTCCAGCCAAAAGGTTACCATGGTAAACGAAGATCAGAAAAAACAGGGTAGGGAAATCAGAGTCTGAGGTTCAAAGCCAACAGCCACTCAACTTTATATATGGAGAGACAGAATGCTGCTCTACAGTTGTAGGAAGTTAATCAACCAGTACTGAAAAGCCTGCAAGTGAACATTTTCACCAGTTACTGGAGGCTTTTCAAAAAGGAAAAGTTAAAAAAAAAAAGTATTAAAAAACACCAGTAAGTTTTCACAGATATATTTGCAGCTATGTATTGGCTGCAAGTGTTGGTAAAAGCAGAACATGGCAAAACCAGTTTAAATATTTTTATATTTTTTTAAAAAGAAGCCAAACTGCATACAGATGGCCCCACACTTTTTCTTCCTCCCTTCTCAAGTGGTAGATATGCCTCTTTCTTGTTTTGTTATTGATTTAGAAGAGCTAAAGATTAGGGGAAGCAGCAGATTATGTTTAAATATAAAGACAGCATCTGAAAAAGAACAAAGCCTTAAGTTTCACAATGCTCTAAGAATAACATTGCCAACTTTTCTCCTCCTACCCTTTATTATTCCGTGTGAAATAATCACATATTGCATATGGTCATTAATCAAAAGCTTCTCAAAGCTTTTCACAAACATTTAGTTACGCCTTACAAATGAAATAATAGTTTTCCATCTTTCCAAACAACGAGGAATCACAGACAGGGACCTGATCCAAGATAATACCATGTCTCAACCAGAACCTGTGTATCTGTTACTCACTGCTGTGCTGCCTGGTACCCATCTGGTTGTCCTTTCCAATCTTCCTCATTCACTGCATGCTTTTAAACATACATCTTACACCTATTTAACAGGCCAGTCTAAGTGCAGAGAAACTGTTCTTCAAATAAACAGCAGGATTTTCCTTGCATTAGGACCACAGCATACTGCACAAAGCGTTCTAATTACATCTGAACAACAGTACTGCTAAAAACTCGCCTGCCTTAACCAAGCTGTTGAGGCCAGCAATGCACAGTGAGATCTGCAGGAACTGAACATGCCATGAGCTTCATGCTATTAGCTTCACTTAAAAATAAAGTTAAAATTTTAGCCCCTTTCTTTTCTCAAAGCCCTACCACAATGAGAACACACCTGTACAACAGGCCAACCCAGGCTCTATTTCAGCAATATTCTGATGAGTATTTGAGACCTTTAAATGCCCCTTACAACCCAAACTGTTCTACAAACCATTCTACTATTAATCAACACTACTTAAAATGAATAATTAGAAACATCAAACCCATCCCTTGCATGTGAAAACTGGAGGCAGCAAAGGTTAAATTTTGAAAACAAGACACTTTGCTGTCTTCCTCAGACATGCTATTGTCACCTCTCCATATAATGGAAGTAACCTTGGTTGTCAGTTGTGCCCTACTGAGCAGGCATTTGAAGGAGAACTTACTCAAGGCAGAAAAGGAGAGGAAAAAAATCTAACCAAACCTCACTGTGCAAATCCAGGTCCGAAGTATACTGGCTTTGTACACCATCAGTTTAGCTGAACATATTAATATCCCAAACCACTTGTTTACAGCCAAGGATGACATGAGGGAGACCTAAATTAGTAAGGACAAAATCAGACAGGCAGGTTAGACAAAGAGCGAGGCCAGCCTATCTTACAGAGACAGCACTCACACAATCCATGCAGCTGAAATTGGGAAGATGGTGAAGGGGAACTACTTGGTGATGGGCTAAACACAGGACCTTTTTCAAAGACACCACTGGTCTGTCTCTATATAGTATTTTTCTCTGAGAATTAGAGAAATCATACTGCAGTGGCATGCACCAACAGGTGTAGACTTCTTTCTCACCTGCACAGAAGTATAAAGCGAAGAATTGTAAGGTAACTCTAATGAGAGTATCCAGTACTTTAAACCACTTCACATCTTCCCTCTCACCTTCATAAAATTTTCTCAAGAGAGGTAGAAAGTAACCCCTAATAAAGCTTTGTACAGACAAACTCCTTTTCACTACAATGTTTTATACTTTAAAAAGAACCACATGCCTGAAAGTAATTTACCAGATATTAAACTTAAAATTAAAAGGCAACACCCTTTTCTTTAGGGTGACCTGACAAAGAAGGTGAACAAATAAATAAAAACTTCAAAAACTGCATAATAAAATTTACAACTACAGTACAAGCTATTATTAAATAGCTAGCATTGCAGCTGAAGATGCAATATACCCTCCGAGAGTTTAGAAATGCTTTTTATAATAAATTGAAAAGCACTTGAAACATGGCAAAACATAAACACAAGGAAACAAGAACTGCTTTTGAACACAAGCATCTCAAAGCAAGCCAAAGCATCCAGTCCTTACTTCACTCCTTACTGCTCCTTATCTGTTCACAGGTAGAGTCTCAGAATCCTGTAGAAAATACATTTAATTATGACCAAGCAAAAGCAATCCTCTAGCCTCCAGATTCAAAATAGGCAGCAGTTTTGACAGCTAACTGTCTGTTATAAATACTGGGGG
>NDXB01012542.1:0-71586 GCA_002631895.1 Agapornis roseicollis | reverse complement strand
GGGGGGGGGGGGGGGGGGGGGAGGAGGGAAGAAACTGGTGCCCTTCCACATCGAGTGGCCAGATGACCCTGAATATAGCCCTGTCCCACACCATCCAGAAGTCACTTCAGCCTTTTCAGTTCAGTGACAAACTAAACCCAAGGTCCTTCTAAACTGAGACACGAAACTATGAATTCCTAATGAAACAGTGCATTCAGCACCAGTGACAGAGAACATTTCATTGCCATTTTTTTAAATAGAAAAAGAATACATCATGTTCACTAAGGCGATTATGAGCATCTGCACCATGCTCACAGTAGCACTCATGTCTACACTCTGGAAAGTTATTTTTAGCATATTCATTTAGAAACATCCCTATCTTTTCTATTTAACAGCCCAATAGTGTGCTATTCTGTACCAACCACAAGGTTTGGTTATCTAAGGGACTGGACAAATGTCAGCAGTTTACTTCAGAAAAAATAATCTTAAGGGATTTTTAAATGAATATGAACAGTAAGGGAGCTAAGTTCCACTTCACAATTACTCATTCCTATGAACATGTGTTGACATTTTTCAGCATATGGCCTTTTTTCTAAAGCAGAATCTCAAGTTAAATTTCATGTAAGTGACTTAAAATTGTTTCCCAGCACTCTTGCTTTACTCTTATCTCTAAGAGACACAGGACTATAAGATTTCCTGATAACCACCTACTTGGAAGCAAAGAATAAAGAAACTGACACAAATCCGGAGACATTCTGCCACTTTTACTTTCCAAATGAGCATACCTGATGCATAGAAGGAGCTCTACTGAATAGCCTGGTTTATTTTTTTTCTAGAAGTACAAACAGGAAAGGAGAATACACATCCAGAATTACCCCAACACTGCTGTACCCTAACACTAACACGGTCACACAAAGCCCCTACACAAGAGTCTCCTTCCCTTAACAATACTTACATGTTGTGACTGTGTCTGCTTCACACCTTTCTTTCTGCAGCCAATGTGCACCCAATCTGAACATCTCCCAGTCTAACACACTACTCATTTCAGAAATATTTGCTAATTTCACATTTTCCACTGGTTTTAGTTGAGCTCTCATTTCAAAACACCGGTGATGAACAGTCCAACAACTCGCTATCAAATCTTTTCATCGTAAAAGTGTGAGAATATAAAATGCAATAGCAATCACAACATTGATGAGAAAGCATAGCAATCCACAGAGATAAACAAATACAGGACATCCTTTCCATAAGGAAGCCAAGGAACAAACAAGTTACACAATGCATTTTATAAAAAAGCAATATCTAGTTAAGGCACAATAATCTTTTATGAAGGCATAGCAAGCAAAATACCAAACGAGAAAATAATTAATTGAATACGCAGAAAATGTTGCGTACTTTTTGCAACCAACTGTGATTTTGATAATTCCTTTATATGACGTTTACTTGAATACATTCCCTCAAAAATATACTGTAACCAGCACAAAGTAACAGCTCTTTCAAGCTGATATGCTTTATCGCTATTTAAAATGAAAAACAAACTTCTTATTTTATTTTTCATTTTAATTGAACAAGCCCTGTCAGCCAATACCCTGCTTTCTTGTCTTGCAGATTTCTTATATCAAAAAAACAAACAAACAAACCAACCAACCAAAAACCACAAAAACACACCGACCTACCATAAATCTCTGCTTTCTGAAAATACTGGTCAGATATAGAAAGGAAGTTGATGCAACACAACTGTAGAAAATAGTTCAGATTGCTTCTATAAAGGATAAAAAGGAAGGAAGGAAGAGAGCGATTCAGAATTTGGAAGCTTTTTTAAAAAGATTTCAGAACCCAGTTTTGCTCATTAAGCTTTACATATTAAGATGTGCAAAGGCAAATTTCTGTGACACCATAAGCAGTAAAATACTGAAATTTCACAACTGCATTAGGACTACCCAGCACTGCATTGGTTGGGAGAAGATGCTCTGGCTCAGCCACACAATTTCAGTCCTCCCTTGTGTCCACACTAGTATGTAGTAAGCAGCAAACTAGATCACTTTGCTGCTCTGAGAGGCAAAAAGTAAAAGTAGCCAAAAACACAAAGCCTGCTCAGACCCATGACCTGGTGTGATTAACTGTCTATATGCCAATCTAACAATACTATTCCAAGGAAGGCAAGTATAATACTTCAGCAGAAAGAAATTATGTAGCAGCAGTGCAATTTTAGGTTGCCTCCTTGACAAAAGCCTCAACCTTATGGTGAGGCATGGGACCCTGTTTTTCCTTTGGCTGAAACCAAAACTACACAGAACATTCTCCAACAGCACACACTGTGGGAGTTGCCTTTTGAACATGATGTACATTTAGAGAATTTCAGGACTCAGTTCTGCAACCTGCTACACGCACCAAAGCTCACCTTCAATACAGGCTTTTAATTTTAGAACTCTTCATGAAATTTTAGCTGAATTACTTTTTTTGCTTGTGGTTTCAGAACAATGTGTTTCCACCACCAGGGAAATCAGTATCTCTGCTAGAAAACTATATAGTGGGAAATGGGATATATAATGAAAACATTATATTCTCAGACATTTCAAATCCCTTTGCATTCATGAAATAACTTAAACAATTTGCCCTTCACACCACCTTTTGTGCTCACAAACTTGAAGGGCCTTACACAACTACCACAAAACTTGGGTCAAGGAACATGGTGACTTTAGTACTATTTCCTCTTGAGGTAGCAAACCAAATACTGAATTGCAAATCACCTGGTTACTCTAAAATTCTACTTGAAGACAGAAGGCAAAGAACTTAAAAGAACTAGGTAATATTTACTTTCAATATGTGTTTAAGGCCAGGCTGGACAAAGCCTTGGGTGGCATGGTTTAGTGTGAGGTGTCCCCGCTTACGGCAGAGGGGTTGGAACTAGATGAACTTAAGGTCCTTTCCAACCCTAACTATTCTATGATTCTAATGCTTACTCAGCACACTTACTGAAGTGCTTAATTTTGTTTTATTTTTGAAAGACACCACCCACAATTGGAAAATATTATGGTGTCTAAATGTTAGGAAACACCCATCAAGCAACCGCTGGCTTTTATTTTTCACTTTTTATATACTGAAGGACTAACTTTATTTTTAACAGATTCAGCATTGTTGTTTTTTCCTTCCACTTTTTGTGGCTTAATCCTGGCATCAAAAAATTCCATCCAAAGGACGGCATTTGTGCCACCAACCCACATACACTTTTTGGCAGGCTACAAAGAAGTCGGTGCTCCTCACAAAGCAGCTCTGTACTACATGGGGACTGAAGCTAATAAAATATTACCCCAAACTGAAACCTAGTATATATGACGTATGCAAACATCAGAATCCATACTGTGAAAATTAATTTCTCTTGGTGAGTAACAAAGTCTTTAGGCCTTGTAACTCAAAATAAACAACTTTAAAATGGTGTTTGTGTTACCCCGCCCTATTTTTCACTGGAAAAAAACCCACTAAAGAATGGAGAAAATATAATAAACACTCACAGAAAGCATGAGCAAAAATAGACTGATGATTCCAATTCAAGATATTTCTCTCTCCCATGCCTTGAAGTAATTATTGGTTTCAAAGCTCTTTGTCTACACTTTGACATTGGAAACAGATGAGGAATTGTATCTTGAGCAGAAGGAAAGATTGGTTCATAAAAAAGGATAAAAAGAACAGAGTACCGGAGGTCTGTGCACTGAGTTTATCCTTCATAGATGCATACAAAGTGATAAAAGTTTTACAGCTCATCTTTTGCAGAGTAACATACTTCTGATAGAACCATTAGTATCAGGGAATAGAAACATTAAACTAAATATGGTAAGAGACATACCATCTTCTATTCCAATTCCTCAAAAACTGGTTTCCTGAAATCCAGTACTTCCAAGCCTAATTCATAGCTCAAGCTATTAGATGGACTTTGTTACTCAGATTTCTATAACCAGACACTTTTCAGGAACAAATGGGGTTGTTTGATGAAATAGGTTCATTAACCACGCATGGCAGTAAATGTACAATATGCAGCAACTCTTTTATAGAGTATGACGACCATAAGCACATATGCATATACACATATATAAAAATACATGGTTATATATGCTTATAATAATACATATTATTACAATAATGTAGAAGCCAGTCTTGGTGGAATAATGTTTAGCACAGGAACTAACTTCTCAAGTTGCTCTGTATTGCTTCTTGTTTCTACCATTCTTCTATGAACTGGGAGGAAAAATACACTCTTTGATAATTACCTTTGTGGTTTAAACTTCGCACCTGGTTTTTATGCGCCTATAAGGTAAATGAAGCTAGATCACTCTATTTGGCACTAAAAGATCATCTACCCCTACTCTACACAGTAAAAATAGTTACCATGCAAAATATCAGACTGTGCCCCCAACAAAGAGAAAGTGAGCACTTATAAATTAGGGCAATAAATAAAAGCTTAATGCACACGTTCATGGCCACCGCAGTTGTATGATGCAATAAAAAAGTCTTATGCTCATTATCCACGTAGAACTGTCATCAATTCAAAACTTCCTTGTTTAAACATTTGTATATTTGCATGAAATTATGCTGTGGAAACAAGTGGACTTCAAAGGTGGTAACACTCCCTTCCCCACCCCCCCAAGATAAGCTTTCTGCTTTTGAATTACACTTTTTAAAGATTCGATGATAAGCCAATAACATATTTTGCAAAACACAAGGTAAGACATTAGTCAGTTTACAAATGTACAATCGTAAATAAAAGTCACTATAACACACCAGTCAGCTATTTCATACTCAAAAGATACGTTTGAAAATTGTCCATCAGAAATAAGAAAAAAATTTTGTGAAGAAAGTTTCAAATCATAGAATCATAAAATAGTTAGGGTTGGAAAAGACCTTAAGATCATCAAGTTCCAACACCCCTGCCATAAGCAGGGACACCTCACACTAAACCATGTCATGCAAGGTTTCGTCCAACCTGGCCTTAAACACCAACAGGGATGGAGCATTCACAACTTCCTTGGGCAACCCATTCCAGTGCCTCACCACCCTCACAGGAAAGAATTTCTTCCTTATATCCAATCTAAACCTCCCCTGTTTAAGTTTGAGCCCAGTACTCCTTGTCCTGTCACTATGGTCCCTAATGAAGATTCCCTCCCCAGCATCCCTAAGAATTTCACTTACCTTAGAAATGCAAACTGAAAAAAAAATGAAACAAGTCTAAAATTAGAATTCTTACTACCAGTATTGATCTCAACATAATTTGTTATAGAGTGCAACCAAAACTACGACAAATAATCTTTGGCAGGATAGCACTGCACATTAATTGGTCATAACAACAAAGCTTTGCTTTTAAATCCTTCTGATTATGAAACTTTTCCATAAATCTGAAAAAACAGTGCTACTTTTTCTTCATGTGTCAGTAAGGCTTAATACACAGTACACAGGTGAGACCCTGAAATATCAAACAGACCTGCTCCTGACTTTATCTTCACTGGCAGCGTCACATATACTAAGGAGGCTTTCAGTTTTACGATTTTTAGATACTTCCAATTTTTTTATTAGTGGACTACTTCAAACACGTTTTAGTCAAAAGCACTATTTTCTGGTTTAGCAGCTTCCCAACTTTAGAATCTTACAAGCTATCCTTAAAATTTTGTATGTTAGTTTAGAAGAGTAAAATCCTACACTAAATTTTTCAATCTCAGCAGCCAACTGGAGCTTACCAAGGGAAGTTCAGAAATAGAGCCCTTCATTAAATAAATACACTGTTCTGCACCAGGCAGCCCACAGAGATTCAACTCCAGTGCTAAACCCCATATAGAGTCAACTGCCATGACCGCATAGCTAGGGAGGCTTGATCTCATCTACAATTAAAATGTACATACATTATATTTGTTTTCTTGAACGTGTCAAGGATGCCTTATATTCCTAGAATTAATGTCAAGATATTTTTATTGCAAAATCCATTAACTAACGTCCTCCTCATCCACAAAAAACTTGCTAAAATTTCTTTACTGGCACACGAAATTCCAAGTGCGAAGAAAAGTCTTCTTGAATATAGTTTCAAAATTAGTTTTGCTTTATTATAGCCTATTACACACAGTAACATCGCATACTGAGATAATACTGCTTCTGTTTTTAAAACCCAGATTATCATAGAAGTGTAATGAGAATGTAATTACTTACATCAGCTAATTACAACAAAAATACATTTAAGTTGTTCTTTCATCAGTGAAGAGCCAGTATAAAAAATAATTAATACTATAGTTGTAATGTAGGTTAGTCATATCACACTCTCTACTTCCTCCCCCAACAATTAACAAGAAATAAATAGCAGAAAGTAGTACTATTCTTTATAGAACAGAGAAGGTAGGGGTTTTTCTGAATAAAATATGCATACATATGCAAATATATAAATATACATCAATGACAGTAGAGCTTTGTTCAAATCTAGAAATAGCATGTAATTTCCTAAATCTCATATTCTCCCAGATTACCCAAAACTACTCCATTTCAAGTAATAATGGCAGTCAGGTAATTTGGAGGGACCATTATTAACTTCCTGGCTGAAGTAGTTCACAGATTAATTTCAGTTCCTTACAGTAGTCAATTCACAGGTTACCTTCAGTTCCTTATGATCAGCTTGCAGTTTATGGTCAGCCTGCAGTCCACATGTACTTCCTGTACAGAAGTTGTCATGACTATCAACTAGCATCAGCAGAGCAGGTCAGCAGCAATAAATGAAAGAAACCTATAAGCATCAATTTCAAAAGATAGATACAAGAGAGTATTTCATTGTGGAAATTTACCCATAAAAGCTTTTAGGTAGGTGTCCTGGGTTCAGCAGTAGCAGTCAATTTCTCTCCTTCTTAGTAGCTGGTGCAGTGCTGCGTTTTGACTTTCAGCCTGAGAACAGTGCTGATAACACCGATGGTTTTAGTTACTGCTCAACTGTTTAGTCTGGCCAAGGACTTTCTGAGCCTCATGCTCTGCCAGAGAGGAGGGGGAGCCAGGAGGAAGCAGAGACAGGACACCTGACCCAAACTGACCAAAGAGGGATTCCATACCACAGCACATCATGCCCAGGATGTAACTGAGAGTTACCCGGAAGGGCGAGTTCTCTGGGGGGTTGGAGGAGGTATCAGTCAGTGCTTGGTTGGGTGGGTTGTTCTGCATTACCTGTTGGTGGGTGGTGAGGTGCTGTACTCTNACGTCATGCCCAGGATGTAACTGAGTTACCTGGAAGGGCGAGTTCTCTGGGGGGTTGGAGGAGGTATCGGTCAGTGCTTGGTCGGGCTGTCATGCGTTACCTGTTGGTGGGTGGTGAGGTGCTGTACTCTCTTCCCTTGTCATTTCCTTTATCATTATTATTATTGATAGTAGCAGTAGTGATTTGTGTTAATAGTTTTTAGTTACTAAACTGTTCTTATGTCAACCCCTGGGAGTTGCATACTTTTGATTCTCCTCCCCATCCCTCTGGGAGCAGGGGGAGGGCAAGAAAGGGGGGATTGAGTGAATGAACGAGCTGCGTGGCTGGGTTTAAACCACAACAGCAGGGTTTTAGAAATTTTTTGTTTTCCACATCTTCATAATACTAAAATCCTCAAGTACTGTATGTAAATTTATCTTACCTGTAAACCATCTTATCTATGAAAGCCAAGGTAGATTCTTAGAACTGCTGTTGGACTACAGCAGTCCCAGGACCTACCTTGGTATGGAATATAAAAACTAGTAAAGGACAAGCAGTAATCAAGAGCATAAAGCAGGTAAACTGAAGACATTCAAGTGCACAGAACAACACGTCCAGTTCATTTCCCATCTTCCTCACGCTTCAGACAAAACTATATTTGATCACTGCACAGCAGTTAAATGATCTGGTACATTTTTATCGAAAATGCCATTCTGTGTTTTAGCACTTGAGCTGCCACCAAAAAAAGTTTGATTGATTCCTTGAAGCAACAGAAAAACTTAAGAAATAAAAATGTATGCTTGCTGGACATCTGCAATAATGATTTGGGATATCTGAATTCATTTAAAGGTAACAAGACTATTAAAAAAAATTCCATGGGAACCTATAGAACAATGGAAAAAGCACTGTTATACTATAAAAGATTTCCTTAGTCTGTTACTGAGCAATAATTATATTTCGAGGGCACACTTCAAGAGATCAACATACGCATTTTCTCCATCAGGCACTACTTTTAACTATAGAAGCACCCAGAAATAAAAGACTAGATGCTTTTGTAGAAAGCAATGCAGCCAGTGACCACAAAATAAAGTCATTCATAGGTAAAAGCATCAAGTGTCCCCAGTATTCCCATTATTTCAAGCCCAAGAACAAGTCAAAAAAGGAGGATTTTCTCTTTGTGGATACCAACACGAATCTTGGGAGGATTCGTTTGGTTTATCTTAATAATTATTTTTTGTGCAATACAAGAGAACAGACTTATCTCAGAAGCATCACAGAGCATCATTCTGTAACTGCAATTAATTTTCAAAAGCAAAATTAACTTGCACAAGCATTATCATCCACGAAATGCTAATTACATTAGGATTGTGACTTCTCAGAATATCACTTGAGAATTAATATGTATCACTTGAGACGCTATCAGAAACAACTTCACTTATGTACTACTCCACAGAATCAATCATAGAATCATAGAATCATAGAATAGTTAGGGTTGGAAAGGACCTTAAGATCATCTAGTTCCAACCCCCCTGCCATAAGCAGGGACACCTCACACTATCTCTGACTGAAAATTTTCACAGATTTACAAGCATATTTGACATTTTGCAACCCTAGAGGCCAGCCAATAGATTTCCTTCTTCATGTTTTATATTAGTCTAATAGAAATACTTCTAAAGGCAAACAGAGTAGAATTATTCTAAATATCGTCCCTTTGCTAAGTGAAATGCAACATGATGCCTCTCTGACAGCCCAAAAAGCTATTGCAAGTTACTATTTCACATTACCATACTGTCTTACTAGTCACCTCTCTACAGTAGTACATCTCTGACCAGCTACTGGGACCCAAGCCAGTTACTGGAATACAGCAGGTCTAAAATGTGCCTGTATACTTGGAGGATATTGATTTACCCAGTCAGTGAGGATGAGGAGGAAGTTTCAGGGAACACAGCACCCTGGGAGACTTCCCCACCACCTGAGCACAAGGAACAGACAGAAAGATCTGCCTCAGCTGTGTCACAGTACTACATACACGGTTAAACTTAATTGCAGCCACACACTTTATTCAACAGTTTCAAGTGTTCAAAGAAAAGAACCTGTTAAGTAAAGCTGAAATCTACGGTACGTGTTCCTTTCAAAAACTACATTAAATCGGCTTCTTATTACGCAGCAACCACAAGGAACTGTTTACAATATTAAAAATGAACCTTCATAAGAGCAAACAAGTCGGGGTGTGGTTGCCTCGCAACTGGCAGGGAATGTGTGTCTTTCAAATATTTCCAGTTCTACTGTTCAGCAGCCTGGGCAGTATAATGAAACTGAAGCAGCATAATGAAACAGGTTAAAACGCATTCAGAGTTATCTCATGCTATTGCCACAACTACAAGGTGTGCCTTTTGGCTCTGCCAGAGATACTTTTGATTATTCATCTTACTTTGCTTGCCTGTTCAAAGAAAAACATCATCATTTCGTTACAGTAACATACATAGTAAAGCACCCTGGTTTCCAGAAAGAGGAGTGTAGCCATTTAAGATGGTTTTAGCATACAAAAACTATTCAATGTGATATATCCAGAAAGCTCAAGAATACGCACAGAAGTTAACAAGAACAGCAAGATCACTCACTGAAGGGTCTTAAAGAAACCAAGTTCTCCTAGGTTGAAAGAATGACAAATTAGCTGGAAATTATAACCCATCAATAAATATGAAGCAGGAGATAAGCAGAAGCAGTGAGATTTTTTAAATTATGACCAAAGATAAAACAAAATAATAAATAAAATAAAATATTAAATAAAATAGGGAATAGGATGTTGCACTCATCACCCCTCCTTAAGGATGTACACTTTGACCCATGCTCAGCAACATGAAGCGCACTGACAGATACAGAAATTTTTGTAAGCTTTGCAAAGCTAAAAAGTTTAAGATGCAGATTCAGAATTAGTCAGAAGAATCTTGTCTGAAAGCTTCTGTGAATAGCTACAGAAGCTTTACACAGTGACAGGCTGATTGTGAAATCAAATCCATTGCCAACAAATTTAAAAGGAAGGGAAAAAATAACCTCAAGTGAATCTACATATTAACAGGCTTCACATTTGTTAAGCCTTCAGGAAGGAAAAAAAAAAAAAAAAAAAAAAAAAAAAAAAAACAAAAAAACCCAACTGAAGTCACTACGGATAATTCACTGAAAATATCAGCTTTCCACTATCAAAAGGCAAGTGAAAAGAATTGGGATACTTTAGAAAGGAAAACAAAACAGAAATCACTGCTACATACAATCTACCATGGTTGTTCTCGACTACTGTTTGTCACTTACATTGTTCAAAGACAATAGACTAAAGAAAAAGTGACAAACAATCACATTTCATACAAACAAAAATTAGGGACAATTACAGCCTTGGAAGAACTAAAAAAGCAACAGCTAAAATCATGAACACAAACAGGAAAAAGTTATCTATGGTATTCAACGATTGGTGACATCTCAATAATCAGAATTTAACAAGAAAGCTAAAAGCAACTTTCTTCTTCACAATATATAATTGTGACCACAGGACATCACCAAGGTCAGGATTATAGTTTGAGTCAAGAAGTGAATGCGTTGAGGATCAGGCACTTATTAATATAACACCCCAAATCTGTCATCTGCAGCACTGGCAGTCCTGAAGCTAGCAGAAAACTAAAAATAACTGCTTGCAATACAACATTTCTTACATTTTTAACCTCAAGGTAAGAATTTAAAAAACAGGGGAGAGGAGAGCTGTTATGAATAGTTTTAGCAGTATTTAAATCCCCTGTCAAATCCAAGTTTCCTGGCCACCATTTGGGGCAGAATAGAAGGTGGAATGTCACAAGGATCACAAATGAGTCACCTGAAACCACGGACTAGCAACCCAAGTTGAACACGACACTTCAATAAGGAGCCCCTATAAAACCTGAAACAAATCCCACACTTTACTGCATCATCAGAAGATTCGTATGAGGTTGAACTACGCATGTAATGAAAAGAAAAAAAAAAAAATGTTCTTTTAAATAAAGCCTGAGATGCTGACAAGATCATGCACCAAATTCTTCAACTGCTCAAGGCTTGTATTCAACCCTTATAAACATCTGTTATTTGTAAAGCACATAATTTAAGATTATGCAATTGCATTATGGCTGCCCCAAAATATTATGTGCTGAAAACACCAAAGCACTTACAGACAAAGCTTGCCAAACAAGCATTCCATCAAAACCACAACCCAACCACTACTTGAGCTAAACTTGTTCGAACTAGACTGAAATACAGATGTAAAGCATTATGTTCCTAGTAAATTGCAAAATAAATGCCAGGAAAACAAAAACAACACACCTGTTGGAATGCACTCACAGAAGCAATCTGACACACACAAAGATGGCAGCGACACCCATGCTGAAGAAGAATAAAACAGAACAGTAAGATTCATTAAGGAACACGCAAAAAATTCATAAATACCTCAGATTACTGATGATGTTTAGGTGGGTTGATCCCCCACCTCCAAAGCGTGCTCACAAATGAAAGGAGTGATGCACTCCCAGTGAAGGGTGAAAAAGGGGAAAAAAAATGAAGGGAAAACGAAGGACTCTGTCACCTTTAGATTTCAAGTACAGTTTAAAACGTTAAATAGATTATTCTCATCCAACAGCTGCATATTATGTAAAGAAAGACTTTGTCTTATCCCAGTTTCCAGTGTACAAAATGACCCACAGCAGCCTCAATTAACATCCTCACTGCAGAAGGATATAAAAACAAGAGAATTACAGAAAACTTGTGGCTCTGAATTCTCTCAGAATGAGACAGCAGCTGCACTATACCGCGGAAGTTGCATTTTTTACAACCTATGCTTTTTGTTTTACAAATAAAAGTCATACCAACTTTCAGATTTTCAGATAAGCGATTTCTTTTTCCAGTTCTATATGCTGCTCATTAAAAACATATTTACTAGCTTTGCTGGTCTTCAGAGAAGGCAACCCAGAGACACCTAAAATCACCACATTATTTTTAGGATGTGGCTTGATGAGCAAATCTCTGCCGCAGCTTCTTGCCTCTCTACTGCCTTCTGAATTGTGCAAGCATGTATGAGGCAGAGGACAAACTCAATGACTTGTACAGCAGTGACATACCCAGGAGGGAGGCCTAGAAGCAAAATCTAGCAACAAAAAAAGGCCAGTCATAATGCAGTTTCAGGTATAGATCTGACACACAGGTCACCCTAGCTCATCATATTACATTAAGTTGCAAGTCAGTTTCCTAGGCTGTCAGATTTGGGAGGCACATTTGTCAATATCAAAACTACAGAGGAGAGCAAGCGAAATCCCATCTTCCAACATCTGCACTTTAACATATTTCAGTCTTAGGTGCTTATGTGAGGTTAAACAAAACAAAAGCAACCAACCAAACAAGAAAAACAAACAAAAACCCCAACACAACTATATTCTATCTTAACCATGCATTGCTCCTTTGGAGACTGGCTAACATTCAGAAAAGAGGGCTGTTTGATATGCAATAGCTTAACAAGGGGTAACTCCATATAGTTCAGCTTCAGTAGTGATTCCCTAAGAAGCTTGTAAATTCAAAAAATAAACTTCTATCAAAAATGGCCCAAACTGCAGTTAAAGACAAAGTCTAAACGATTTAGGGAAGAATAACTGAACTCATTGTGCTGAAGAGTCTAAGTACTCCTCAAAATAAG
Organism: Agapornis roseicollis; assembly: GCA_002631895.1. NCBI lineage: Eukaryota > Metazoa > Chordata > Aves > Psittaciformes > Psittacidae > Agapornis > Agapornis roseicollis. Next base: position 58,714 of record NDXB01012542.1, on the reverse strand, counting down.
GCACTAAGGAAAACATTATTAACATTTTCAGTAATTTTCTAATCTGCAAGGAGCAAAGAGGACCTAAACTATTGGTAGCTTATTTGTAACAGCAGCGAGTATGTTTAAGTGACTTTTACTCTTCCCTCAGCTGTCCTTGTTTTAGGGAACAGGAAAAAGATCCAGCTGCACACAGGCAAATTACTTTCCCCCTGCTCCATCATGTCAAGCACAGAAACTCTTCATGTTTAAAAAGAAAAATTAAGCTAAATCCATGTTCACACTGCACTGCAGGAATTACATTTTCTTTAGTACAAATAAAAGCTTCAAAGTGGAAAGTCACTATACTAAGTCAATTCTGCCACAGGATTATCCTTTCTGTCCATCAAGAACACTCTAAATTCCCACAATGTATTTTTTAAAAAGCCATTCTGCTTTTGAGTCCATTAACAACATAGAGCTCCCAAGAACAAAAGGTCAGAAGCTGTTACAATGAATCACCTATAGCTGTGAAGCTAAAGAAGTCAAGAGAAATAACACAGAAAAATCCAGTACAGTTTAACTATACACTGTCAGATAGATCTTCAGAAGAAACAAGAGGCTTCGTTCTCAGCCTTCTTCTGTTCAAGCTTCTTCACAATGCAAGCTTTCTACTGCTTGCCAAACAACAAGAAAAATCAGGCAAAACTTTAATATCTGACAATAAAAAAAAAAGCTTTTCAATGCATTTTAGAGTATTTCAAACCCAAAGCAACTCCTGAAGTTATTCCTGAGTCATGACACCCAAATACTAAAGCCAGTTTAAAAAAAAAATGCTCTACTTCCCCCTGTTTCATAGCCAACACAGCACTTCACTTTGGCGTTACATTTCAAAGTGAACAGACACCAAACAATTCACCTTTCCCTCACCAAACTTAGCGTTCTGCTACTGTGTATCTGTATTGTGTAAAACACTTCATGTCTGCCAGTACCATTTTCAGGCTTAAGTATTCAGAACGATGATATTTTTTCTTAAACTAGAAGAGAGGAAGACTGTGACTGCTGTCTTCAACCCTTCATAACTGCCTTTGTTCTTTCCATTTACGTAGCAGGAAGTGGCATATTCTGTATTACAGTAGCCGAATACCCACAAGGGTAAGGTTTATACAAGACAAGTGAATTCTTATCCTGCTCATCAATTTCTTTAGAGAGCTGTAGGTTCACAAAATTCTTCAGATTTTCACTCCTGTCAGAATTGATATCTGGTCAAGTCCAAAGAATGGTTTTCACCTAAAATGCATCAAAATTTTGAGATGTGATCTTATGGAAACAACATCATGACAGAGACCTACATTAAGAAAAAAAAAAAAAATAACAAAAAAAATCCCTTTTTCCTCCAAAGTATGTACTTTAAACTTGCTCTTTTGTAAAAGGCTTATCAAGAAAAATTTTATTCACATCTGGAACCATACAAGCAATTGACCAATCCACAGAGGGAACTGAAAATGAATTAGAGTACATGGCAAGTTCAATTATGGATGCACCATATGCTTCAATACTCCTTCAGTTATACAAAAGGAATCAATTTGTGCAATTTGTTCAAAACAAAAAAATAATCCCCGTTGGCAACATCACCTTTCACCTGAGCCACCAGTTTCAACTCACACTGCTGAAATATCACCCTTTCATCCCACAGTAATAACAGCAACAAGCACTGGAGTAACCCAGCCCTAAACCACTTGGTTCTGCTACAGGATGGCAAGAGAACTTCCCAGATCCGTATGTTAACTGACAGTCATGATCACAATAAAGTACAAAAATTGCAAGCATTAATAACATTTGTTATTAGCTTCAATTTAAAAATATGGAAATGTTATTATACCTGGAGCACATGTGCCAATATCAGATTTTACTTCTGCTTTTCTGCAAGCTAGCATCAAGGCATACCTTTCAGGAGATGCAGTGATCAGTAGCCACACTATAAAGCAGTATGCCAAATCAGTAGCATTTTTTCTTGAAAAAGGCTACAAACCAGAAGACAACCTGGTACAGGTCTGGAGTTCAACAGCAGCAGACCCCTCCTGCCCATTCATTTCTCTCCTCTACCAGTGGCCATCAGTCAATGGTTCAGTTAATGACTGTTTGATCCACTTGCTTAGTATGGATGCAATAATGCAAAGTGGAATTTGGCTCTTAAGAACAGCCTCCATTTTATCCACCAGAATGCACAAAAACAAATTAATGAAGCTAGTACTCAGAATCATATATTTTCCCTTTCCAAGAAAGGATGAAACTCATTAACTGAAGCAATCTTACACAACTTCTCAAAAGCACCAGCCTAAATAAAACTCCATCAGCAATGCTGACTACCTGCCCACAGAACCTTACATTGCATTTGCAGAAAAATACTAGTGCCCCACTAGTGCCTTCTGCTCATCAGCACTGGAAGAATTATATTTGCTCAAGCAATTTTTGATCAGTCTGATAAAGTCACAAGCAACTAAGAACACAGATTTATGATCAAGCGTAAGAAACTGTAAACACAGGCATCTCTTACAGTTTCATGCATCATGTACAGGGAAGGCACTCTGCTCAATCCAGGCTGATGCATTACTTTTGGCAAGAGGCATATCACAGCTTGGGATATACCTCTCCAGGCACTCCATGATAAGAGCACTGTACATGCCATCAGTGAGACACACTGAACCTTCTACAAGCAAACGGGCACAGGAAGAGCAGCACTAACACTTTGTACAATTGTCAAGATAAGGAAGGCATTTTACCAGGAATTTCTCCACTTTCCTGCCAGCTTTTTGAGAGGGAGGGTGGTGTTACATGGTTTTTGAGGCTTTTTCTGAGGGTGTGGAGATAAACTAGAATCATTTACATTTGCTAGAATTTTTCTTACAAATTTGCCAGTTGGGAAGCTAGAGACTAAAGAAAAATAGGACATTCACCTTTCCTACAGTTGCTTTAAAGCAAGTTTAGTTTCCACAATTAAACCTGCATCTGGTATACACTGAAACACAAAGCCAGTGAGTGAGATCTCCAGATTCAACATTCTTAGCAAAAACAGAAGTGAGCCAACTTAATGCACCTATTCCAATCAAGGCATATCTTACATGTTTGTCTGGTATACCACTGTCCTAGAAGAAAACAGTGACAGCAGTTTTAGACTAATCCCCACATATATGCTTACTTCCCTCTCTAACTAAAGACTGGCTTAGGCTGCAAGTCACGTATTTCTAGCCATTCCAATATTATGGCACTAAGAACATCCAGGTTTTAACAGAAAAAAAAAATATATGTTCAATAATGCACTTAGTAGCAAAGAAAGAAAATTTAATTCAGGTTTACCATACTGCAATTTTCTTCACTTTATCTGTCCTACAGGCAATTCCACATACACAGCAGTTCACACAAAGAAAAACTCTCATTATTTCAGACTTGAGTTTATGTCCCCTCCTCTTACCTGTATCTTCCAATTCCTTGTCCTCAAAATACAAATACCATTTGTATTTCAAGATATCCAGGACATCAGGCAGATCTTTACTCAGAAACAAAAACATCTCCACAGCTTCCCATATAAGATACTGCTATTTCATATAAATTAAGGCAGAGACATCCAACCCTAAAATGCAGCCTTGTTTTCTCCTGAAATGTTAATGAATTACACGTATAAACTAAGAAGTAGGTTGCTACAAGTTTAGTGAGTTTTAGTTGACTCATGTCTACTATAAATATTATTTCAAAGGTAAGGTTAAGAATCTGAGCAACAAAAATGAAATCCATCAAAAAGAAGCAGAAAGTACCACTATTAGCTATACTCATGCTCAGCTGATAAACCATTTCACTCTCAGTGTTATTTTAAGAAGCTCCTGAACAGTGAAGTTTCTATAAGAAATGCATTTAATTATTCCCAACTTGAAAATGTTTTTAACCATGAACCCTTCAGGTGAGCAAAGGGTGGGGAGAAGTCAATTTTCACCTGCATCCAACATAAAACGAAGGTTAAAAAAAAGCAGACATGCACTATTCTGATGGTTTAAAGAAATGGCCTGGACAAGGCTTTGGCTGCAGTTTTAACACTGACCAGACTCTCACAGACAGCACACACTTTTACAAGTTGTTTTAAAAGAACAACTTATAATTTAGAAAGCCCACTCTCGTCCCTACAGAAAACAAGTTGTAGGTGCCTTACAAAAATAAGTTTGTCCTGCATAGATGGTAAAAACATAAACAAACCTTCCTCATTGGAATAAAATACACTCCAAGAGGTGGAAAACTAGAGTTAAGCTGAAATTCCACATGACAATCCACATAATTTCACAGCAGATTAAAAGAATCATTTAAATAATCCAAGAAGCATGAAGCCATTCAGGCACTGTTTACCCTTTCATCTCATCTATGTCCACTGATCAAATTAACAGGAAAAAAAGAAACATTGGCAAGACAGCAAGAGAGGCTCAATTAGACATAATTACTCCTGAAAAATCTTTTCCCATGAGGTGAAAGGCAAGACAGCTGTGGCAAGCTCAGGCTGCAAGCTGATTTGTCCTTACATCCTAACACTACATGGTATCTTACAAATAAAGCAAGTGATTCAACCTGCCAACAGCCCATGGCACAAGTGCTGCAGTGGCCAAAAATAATGTTGTGCAGGTCCCAAGAGGATTTAGCTCAAGCTAGTCTTTGGCAAAAATCAAAGTGATAGGACTGATAAACATCACCATAAGAGCAGTCTGAAACTAAGCCAAGGGTCTGAATGGATGACCTCGACTTTGCACCAAAACAGACCCATCACAGCTAGCTCCTGCTCTGGCAGCACCACCCAGCCTGCTGGATGTCACAAGCTATATGGTAAAAGATACTGCAAGGGCAGAGCGTCTTTTTCCACTAGTTACATGAAAGAATGATCCATGCTTGACAATCATGTACTCACTGTCTCCTCCCTGTTCCCCACCACCATTTTTGTTCCCCTAATCCCTGTTTCTGAGAATGTCCACTTTCCCATTTCTTCCATAAACATTTATTCTGGTATGACATTTACAGACTTTTAACTATGGCGCATTGAAATATGGTGTAATGCACATCCCTGCATGCAGATCAAACAAACAGGAATTTACAAATTGAAAGCAGACCTTAAGAATAAAGCAAGCAGAAAACTACTTCTCTTCCACTCAAAAATCAAACAACCACAGTGGTTCGCTTGATGCCTGATGTCAAGAAAAATAATGTAAACCAATGTAACATGCCACACAAGGCAAAATATATCAGTAGGGTAACTAAAATGATGTGTGACTACCCAGTTCAATTTAGATAGAAGAAGTTTTACAGAGTGAGAAATATCTGAGGCTGTGGGAAACAAGTCTGGCTACAAATGAGACAAGCCAGACAATGCAAATAAGCCTTTCTGGAAACAGGGATATGGTAAAAAAAAAAAATATTCACAGGTTCCTCACAAGTCAAACAATAAAAATAGGCATTTCTGAAAATGCACCATCTCAAGCTGTAGTAAAGATTAAGTTAACAATATTTGCCCTACAGTGTTTGACAGTGCTCTAAGTCTGTTAAGTGACATTTAACATGCTGAATAACTGTGTCCAGTTTCAGTCTGTTCAGTATAAGAAAGATGGACTGAAGCAAGTTCAGCAGAGATCACCAAGGAATTAGGGGGCTGAAGTACATGAGGAACAAGGACAGGCTGAGACACTTAGGTCTATTACTCTGGAGAACGCCTGGGGGATCACTTTCTGTACCTACCTAGGGAGATCATAGCAAAGATCAAGCTAAACCCACTGTCATTTTACACCTTTCAGCAGGGCAGGCTGGACCAGGTGACCTCCAGAGGCTCCTGTTTCAGCCTAAATGAGTCACAGGTTTTGAGACTACCTATCAAAGTTTTCATCTCAGTTTTCACTGCTGCATCCTGATTACTCAAGTTATTGATTCTCTCTGGATTACTCAAGTTATTGATTCTCTCTGGAGACACCCAAAACCCATCTGGACACATTCCTGCTCTAGGTGGCCCTGCCTTGGCAGGGAGCTGGACTACATCTCCAGAGCTCCCTTATAACCCTAATCATACTGTGTGATTCTGTGAACTACTGCAACACAACAGAGAGAGCTACAAAACACTGGCTTTGAAAGCCTCACTCATTCCACACTAAAACCAGCTGTGCATCATCATATTTGATACAAAACAATGTCACCTAGAAGTAAGTCGTGAAATTCACTGTAAAGCCAAGCTATGCTTTAGCTACTGTTAGAAGTGTGGTAAATAGAAGAATGAACAGCAAGGCACACAAAATATCAGTTTTCCTGAAGAAATACAGTTCAGACTATATACCTGCAGAAAAGATTGGTATCAGAGATGAAGCTGTAAACTGTCTTCTATGCATTTTTTCCCCCATTTTCAGATGAAAAAAACATGCTACATTTCCAGAAAACAAAATCAGACATCTAGCAGACTGGCTCACAAGTATGGATCAAAGTAAATGCAAGATTCGGTATAAAGCACGCATTTGTCCACCTTCCACAGAAAGAATTAACGCTTTGGTGCACACCTGCAAAAAGACTGTGTCACCTGTTTCTACAGGCTAGCAAGACACTTAATGACATGGATGACATTTAAAAGCTTTCAGAAAGTGTAACTACATTAGATAAGTGCTGTATCGGACAAATAGATCAAAAAAGTGATTTTGTCATTCTGTTCCTTATCTAACGGACAGACCCAACAAGCAGCTCCAGCCTGCAGTTGCTATGGAGCTTACAAACAGAAAAATAATAAATATCAAACAATGAAACACAATTTCTGAATAGTACCCTGGAGAATCTTTTCCCTTGACTCCTGACAGGCACTGTGCTGAAGCAGTGCTCAGAAATACAACTGCAGCACATAAAACATCAGAAACATCCTGTAAACATAGAAAAAGAATACTTTAATGGCAACTGAACACTGAAATACGTCAGAGAGACTTGTTTACAGAATTTCCATCCTCAGAGATATTCAGAACTGAGCTGGACAAAGTCCTGCTCTAGCTGATCCTGCTTTGAGCAGCAGGGTTGGACTAGAGGATCTCCAGGGTCCCACATGTTCAGAGTAAGTGAAGCCTCCATAAATCCAGGGAGGTCGGTATACACACATCCATAGAAACTAAGCTATACTTTCGTAGTATTTTGAGTGTTTTGTTTGATGCCTCTACCATATCATAAACGTAAGTTACTGAAATCCAATAACCAAGCCAAGGAAAGACTCCTTAGCTCAGGGAAGATGTGAACACAAAACAACTCCTGTTTCATCACACATGAAAAAGAAGAAACACTAAGAGAATTCTCTCTCTCTCTCTTTCTAAACATTGCTGATAAATGCCACTACTGGGGGGGGAAGAAACAAAACAAAACAAACAAACAAACAAAAAAAAAAACCAAAACAACACACTTAATCACAAGCCTATAAAAGTGTTCTATCCTTTCCCAAAGGAAGGTCAAAAGACTTTAAAAATTTCAAGAGAAGACCGATTCACATATTGAAACACAAATGACAGCTCATAGTAGAATGAGGTCAATTACTGAGAACTTCGAATATGTAAATGCCTTCAGAAGAAGCCCCAATTTCCAAGCCCTGTCTAATAAAACAGATCCAAATAGAACATTCTCATTAAAATCTTTTCCTCTAATGGCACTTTTTTTTTATAAGCATTCTCCAGATAGATACAAACCCACAAATCTTTATCACAGAATCATAGATTTAGGGATGGAAAGGACCTTAAGATCATCTAGTTCCAGCACCCTTGCCATTGGCAAGGACACCTCACACTAAACTGTGCCACCCAAGGCTTCATCCAACCTGANAGGGTTGGAAAGGACCTTAAGGTCATCCAGTTCCAACCCCCCTGACATAAGCAGGGACACCTCACACTAAACCGATCTACCCAAGGCTTCATCCAACCTGACCTTGAACACTGCCAGGGATGGAGCACTCACAACCTCCCTGGCCAACCCATTCCAGTGCCTCACCACCCTCACAGGAAAGAACTTCGTCATTATATCCAACCTAAACTTCCCCTCATTAAGTTTGAACCCATTACCCCTTGTCTTATCACTACAGTCCCTAACAAAGAATCCCTCCCCAGCATCCTTATAGGCCCATTTCAGATACTGGAAGGCTGCTATGAGGTCTCCATGCAGCCTTCTCTTCTTCAGGCTGAACAGCCCCAACTTTCTCGGCCTGTCTTCATACAGGAGATGCTCCAGTCCCCTGATCATCCTCGTGGCCCTCCTCTGGACTTGTTCCAACAATTCCATGTCCTTTTCATGTTGAAGACACCAGAACTGTACACAATACTCCAAGGGGCAGGAGAGGGGGGAGGTAGGGATGTGAGCTGCTGTGTGGTTCAGAGTTACCAACTGGACTTAAACAACAACTGTGTGCCTTACTTAGCATGCCTTCCAGGAGAACCTGCTCCAAGATTTTGCCAGGCATGGAGGTGAGACTGACTGCTCTGTAGTTCCCTGAGTCATCCATTTTCCCCTTCTTGAAAATGGGGGTTATATTTCCCTTTTTCCAGTCATCAGGAACTTCACCTGATTGCCATGACTTTTCAAATAGGATGGCCAGTGGCTTAGCAACTTCATTTGCCAGCTCCTTCAGGACCCATGAATGGATTTCATCAGGTCCCATCGACTCGTGCACACACATCAAAAAGATTAAAGACAATACAAGAATCTGCTTCACTAGGACTGACTTATTTTTTCCCTTTTACAAAACTAGAAATAGGCTTTGGTTCTGACATAACGTTAAGAATGGGTGGTGAACAAAATGAAGATAAACGTAACAAACATCAGTGTGTACCACATCTGAAAGCATCCTTCCATAACTTTAGACAGTTGTGGTTGTAGAATGCATGCAAAGATCAACCCTACAAATAAAATTGAAAAGTAAGCCTTCTCAAACCCTGGTAAATTGTCAGGAAGATGCAGAAGATGACACACTGGTTTTACGACAAATCTCTGGATTACCACATCACCAACCATGATAAATTTGATTCAAATCAAACTTATCAGACTTAGGAGACTTAGGCGCATGATCAAGTTTTATCAAGTGTACCAGAACACGAGATCAAACTGCTATGAGTGGCAGGAAAGTGCATAGTATCTGCTCCAGTATAAAATCATAGCAGTCTGAAATACTGTTTAATGCAAGTAAGTCATGCTCTTACCTGGCATACATTTTATTTTTGCTTTAATTAAAGCAAATAGAATCTATACAGAACAAGTGGTCACTTCAAATCTCTCTCTCATATTTGAGATGTAATACACACACTCCAGCTGAAGTTTCTAGCATGTAATGCTGTTTATCACACAGCTTCTGTGGCAATTAAAACCAGCTCTTGCCACTGCTGGAACTCAATCTCGCCTACCCAGCAACTCACTCACCCACAGGCATGAGTAAGGGGCTAGAACAAAAGCCATTGAACTCAAAATACCTAGGAGGTCAGGGAGAAAGAAGCATTAGAGAAAAGCAGGCAGGTAGGCTCACAGAGAGCACAACCACCCAATCTGCTTTCCATAGAAAACCAAAAGCTTTGAGGACAGCATTGACTCAAACCTATTACCAGAAATCTAGGATATTGCTACTGCAATCTCAGCAGTGACTGTCACACAGCACTGATACTCAAGTTAGGTCTAAGCTGAAGACGCTATCCATGCATTTTCTAGCAGATGGAAACTAAAGCAGAAGAACTGAAAGTGACAATGCGAGGCACTGATTCTCACAGGGCAGTGTCAGCAGAGACAGCCAGGCAGTACTTCACATGTAACTTCTAAACATAATTCTTCCTGAATGCTACTTGAGAGCCCACACCACATAACTCACCCAGATTTAAAGGAATATCTTTGAATACACTTTGCCTTCGACTTAGTTATTTCTATATGTTTCCTTTACTTTGTGTGCTATTACTCTTTTTACAGTTTTATAGACTACCTCATTTTCTATTGCTACAGGCCAAGATGTGCAAGAGTTCACCAGGACAGGGATGTCTAGCAGGTAATTAAAATCCAAAGCAATCTATTCCAGTATTACTTTAACCAGCTATTATGCTGGCACCACTGACCTTCTGACCTTTGAGCTAAAACTGATGGACTAACACCAGAACCAGAAATGAAACAGCAACATTAACACAACGCCATTCCACTGAGGAGGAAGGCAAGCCAGCTCATATGCAATACTGCCAATGGCTACTGCCATTAAATGCTATCTGCCTGCAAGCTACAAACCAGCCTAATGTTGCATTGTGCCATGTAGGTCCTGTGAGCTAAAGCTGTAATAATAAAATAAAGCAAGAGGACAAGTTTGAGCACTGATCTGCAACTCATGATTTTGCCCAAGTCTGCTAACAGACATTGCTGTACAGGAGATCCCACAAGGCTAGGTTCTGCTCCCAGTAAATAGCAGGGTTTGAGCTGTTCAAAGCCATTCTTCAGAGCAGAAGTAGACTGCAGACAAGTGCAGACATACACTAGATTCCTCAGAACTGGCTCAAGAGTCTCCAGCAGAGCTTTACAGCTAGTTATGAATAAATTCATCCATAGCAAGATGAAATCTAAAGCCCAAGGCAGCTTCTGCTCAGAACACTGCTACAGATTTCTCATTTGTGTGTTAAAACAACTTGCCCAAGGCCATTTGCATTTCCTTACTTCACTAAGTCAATGAGGTAATGAATGAAAATGAGGCACTGATATTACAGTAATATCACATCAAAATACAATCTCATTAGTAGCCATAAATAAGGAAAGTCAAGTACACTCAACATAGAGCAGCAAAATTACCACGCAACGAGGCTGCACAACATTAACTATGTAAATGATCCCATATTCTGCCTAAAATGTCAGATTAGGGCTCTGGCCCTTTCCAGTCCATGAAAATACAGACAAGTATAAAGCATTTATGTCAGCACTCCGATTATCCTGCTTGATTCACTCCCCGTATTTTGTTGGTTTAGGGGTTTATTTGGGGTTTTCTTATCAAGTCAGATAGTCTGGGAGCATAAGCAAATCAAACATCATCCCAAAACCAATTGTTTCTGCCACCAGTAAAAACAATTTACAGAACCCTCCCCAAACATACCCCTTACTTCCCCAGCACCCTTTCATAGAATCATAGAATACTTATGGTTGGAAAGGACCTTAAGATCATCTAGTTCCAACCCCCCTGCCATAAGCAGGGACACCTCACACTAAACCATGCCACCCAAGGCTTCATCCAACCTGGCCTTCCAAGCTGCCAGGGATGGAGCGCTCACAACCTCCCTGGCCAACCCATTCCAGAGCCTCACCACCCTAACAGGAAAGAATTTCTTCCTTATAGCCAATCTAAACCTCCCCTGTTTAAGTTTGAACCCGTTACCCCTTGTCCTGTCACTACAGTCCCTAATGATGAGCCCCTCCACAGCATCCCTATAGGCCCCCTTCCAATACTGGAAGGCTGCTATGAGGTCTCCATGCAGCCTTCTCTTCCCCAGGCTGAACAGCCCCAACTCTCTCAGCCTGTCTTCTTCCATATGCAGAAAAGGAGCAGAGCAGGTAATACTAACTTTACCAGAAGCAACAGCCAATTCCTCATGTAGTTACGAGATTAGGACAACTGGTTTTTGTTCACAAGGCACCAAGAGTAGCACTCTCAAAGCTGTACACTGCTATTAAAACTGTCCTTCTCCCTGCAGCAAGGTCTCAGAGAAAGTAAGTGGCTGAGAAGAGATAGATGATCAGCTCCCAAAGGATAGATACAGTTCAAGGGGCACACTGTAAGCCCTTCCTAATTACCTTTTGTCTAGAAAAGAGTCAAACAACTTTTCAGTACAACTATTCAATGAGATAATGACAACAGTTTAATTTCACAAGTAGCTTTATTAATACTGCATACATTCATCTTGATGACATTCAGCACTAATTAACATAGTCAAAAACTGAACAGCAGTGGCACTTCAATGCTATTGTAAGTCTTCGGTTCCAAATTTTGATCACAGGGATAACACAACACATTGCCTTGCAACAGAGGGTGCCATTATTCAAATGACTAACCTACCTGAAGTTTCCATAGATCTCAAGAGCTTTTGGCACCTCAGGTAAGTACTAAAGTGATAACAAGTAAGGGTTACAACAAATAAGGGTTACATCTAACAAGACAGCTACCTCTATTAACATTTTTAAGGTAGAAACTCAACGCAAGAACAACAGTCACTCAGTACTAACCAGAGATTGAAAAACAAAAAAAAACCCTCCACCTTTAAAAAGGCAATCCTTCTACCTGGCAAAATTGCTTTGTACCTCCAACATGGAAAGGTTTTTGTACCTCTTCTATCAGCAACAAGAAAATAGTGTAATGCAGAAACCAACCACTATTTAAGGGTATTTTGCATTACACTACGCATGCAATTACTTCATTTTCAAAAGTAGCATTAAACGCTGACATTAAACAACTTTACCTGCAAGCACACAACACCCACATACTGTCACAGAGCCAAGTTTTTATTGCCACCTCTAAGATACTACTGAAATAGAGCAGTACTGTTCAAGTCCTTTTCTTTCCCCATGTAAAAAAGTGAATATGAAGGACCACACAATCAGGCATACTGTCTGATAAGATACATCCTCATGTATCTTATCTCTTACAAGTAATAAAGTACTAAAGTAGTAACCAAGTTTCAAGTAAGAATTAATTCTACCCATGTTTTCTGTCAATACCTGGAAAAAAAAAGGTATTCACTCTGGAGGAAAGCTGGATTCAAATTTAAGAAATTAGTCACAATATTAAGCATTTAGCTTCACCTTTACATATTTGTGCTGATTCTTCTCCCACCTCCCTCCAAATAGGTCTTCAATTCTTCTTTCACTTTTAAGGCTAGAGAATCAGAGATTTTTGGACTGCTCCTTTCTGAACTGTAATGCTCAGAAAAGAAAAGGGGAAATGGTGATTCACTTCTTCATACAGTTTCACCAACAAGATTTAAACACAATTCAAAAAGTTACTTTTTCAGCACTTACCAACCAAGTAGTACTGAACATGGTCATTCTGGATGCTTTAATGCCATTTCAAACAGAAGCTCATTGTTCTGCCAAAAGTCTTTTAGTCCCCCACATTAGAAAAACTAACAGCTCTAAGGCAAACAACACTACAATCATTGACAATTCCTCCTCATCTGAACCCAACTTTTTCTAACTAGTCAATGACCTAACAATTCTTATGGTTATTACCCTCTCCAGCTTCCTTAATGTTCACAACACTACCTTCTAATATGTTCAAAAATAAAAGTGATCAAAGTGCTACTTTATTCAAAACCTGTCCACTAGCTCTCCACTTCACCTATTATTTCAAGTTTTGACCTTGTTAATTTTAGTCGCCTCCTTAAATTACTCATAACTGAAAGATGAAATAAGGATTTTTACCTTCAAACTCCTTCTTCAACAACTTCTTAATCGTTCTCCTTATATCAGTTTGTGAGGCCTGTTTTACTCAACACCAAGTCACTTAACCTCAACATTCTCAAAAGTTCTCAAGAACTGAAGAAACCCATCACCTAAAGTTAGACCCCATCATATTTGGCACCTACGATAAATTGCTTTGGGTTTTGTTTTTTTTAAACAAAATGCAGGCTTACAAAAAAGAAGGAGCAGCAAAAGCCTCTCCCTTCCCCCAGCACTTCAGATGTTTCCTATCTCATGGCATCTTGCACTTTTACAAGAGGCAATGTTTACCTTGCATACAATTATTTTCCATGCAGCCAGCTCTGCACAACTGCTAAGCTGTTCTCAAATTGACTGCACCCACCTCCCCAGTTTTCAGAAGAGATGCATTATACCTCCCAGTTAAAGAGCATATTCACAACGTGTGCACTCTTGCCCTTGGCATGCATAAAGTTGCTGGCAGTTCAAGGTATGTCATTACACTTATAGAATCATAGAATAGTTAGGGTTGGAAAGGACCTTAAGATCATCTAGTTCCAACCCCCCTGCCATAAGCAGGGACACCTCGCACTAAACCACACCACCCAAGGCTCCCTGCAAACTGGCCTTGAACACTGTCAGGGATAGAGCACTCACAACTTCCTTGGGCAACCCATTCCAGTGCCTCACCACCCTAAGAGGAAATAATTTCTTCCTTATATCCAATCTAAACCTCTCCTGTTTAAGTTTGAACCCGTTACCCCTTGTCCTGTCACTACAGACCCTAATGAAGAGTCCCTCCCCAGCATCCCGATAGGCCCCCTTCAGATTATGGTCCAAGAACAAAAACATGCTTCAGCTATGCAAGAACAGAAAACTTCAGTTTAGCTGCTCAGGTGAGTAAAAACTGAGTTTTAATGATGCCAGCAATCAGCAGATAATGACTAACTGGTAAAATAATGGTGATGAGAACCATTCCCAACATTTAATTACTGCTTATTATCATACCTTTGTTTTACTGGAGATGTGCTTTAAATTACCAACAAATTTGAAAGTCTTTACTGCAACACTAAATATACAAGTGATTACATCTGAAATACTGAACACTGCTGCTTGTTCACACCTAATTCTAATACTGTTTGGAAACAGAGTAACCTCTTGTGTTCTCAAATGTTATGTAGCACATTAATTAACCTTGAAGATTTTTCTGGATGAAAATAAAAGTACAATAGCACAGGATTGAAAAAAAGTTCCTGACAATTTTAATGCAAGATAAAAACCCCTATGTAGCTCTGGAGATCATCTGGCTTTGCTTAGATGGGGAGGTAATTGCATAATAAGGTAAGAATTAACTTACAGCTCTCAAATTATGCCACAGAGCTTATCCCACAGTTTCAATAGCACAGTGGAAGTGTCTGTGGTAGGCAATACTCCAGAGTACCATGACCATTCATTTCACTGTACAGACATGACCTAAAAACCCACACAACCTCAAATCCCTAACAGACCTTTTCAGTTTTGAATAAATGGCATGTTTTAAGAGTATATTAGCATTTTTCATTTATTCATATTAACAAAGGCATCTTAGCAAGATTTGCCTACCATTTCTCTGTATGCCAATGCAATGAACAACACTAGATTTGGGATATCATAGGAATTTCCATGTTATGTCAAGTACAACTCAGTAACTACCCTGCAAGATACTGCAGAAGTCAACAGGAGGAAGATTTAAGAAGACACGCAACTGACTTTGTCAACACTACCTTCTTTCCAAGACTGCACAAAGGCAAAAGAAGAGAAAGAGTATAGGAAACTAAGGAAAGGCCAAACTATGTAAATAGCTTTTACATAAGTATCTCTCCTTCCCTCACTCCAAAGTGTTGGCTTTAGCAGAAGCTCAGGGAAAGCATCAGGTTTCACTTTTTATTCTGACTGCTGTATAATCAATACAGTGCAGTCTATTGAACTATTTTATTCTGATTCATGCAACAAGCTGTTAAATACAGCAAAGTACAAGATCTGTGCCAATACCATGTCATTCATAAAGATGTATTTATTTTCAAGGCACGAGAATGTTAAACCAGAACTATATTTCACACAATTCCGCAGTCCTTCTGCAGGGACTGGAAGCATAAAAACCCAATTTCAGCCCTTCTGATCTGAAAAGAAAGGAAGTGTGGAAATCTCGGCTGCATTGAGCAGAAGCAGGGAAGGCTCTCTAAGATCATTTTCTTTTTTTTTTAAAGATTGGTAATTCAGGAAGTGAAGACAGAAATCTCTTCCACAAACCCAAAACTAAGATACCTTTAAACAGTTCAGAGACAAGAGGTGAAATGGCTTTTGTGTAACAGTAACACGTTTAAGCCTGCAGCTTAAGTTTCATCACCCATTGTCTTTCGGTTTTTAAAAAACAAAGCCATGTTACACTCCAGAAATGTGGACTAGTTTGATTTTTGCCACCGTTTCTTCAGAAAGGGCAAATCTGTGCTGTGGCCCTGACAAAATAAAAACATTCAAGATGTGTACATTTCCTCTTACATCGGCCTCTTGGGGGAAAATAAATAAATACACCTCCCCCTTCCTTGCATGCCCACAGATAAAGGAAATAGAGTTTCCTGTTGCAGGTTTGCAACCTGAGAGCCAGCCTTAGGAAGCTGTGAAACTGACACCAGTGGCAGTGTTGCTACCAGAGTATCCAAGAAAAAGGCATCAAATGGACTGGATACTCAGTAAAACTTTACATTAGTTGAAATACATAGTCTATATTATAACAAAATATATATATACACACACATATATATGTATGTTTAAACTGTACCTGCACCAGTATTTCAAGCAGTAGTGCCCTTAGAGAAGGCCCTCCAGCTATTACCAAGCAGCAGTCATCAGAGCCTAAAGTGATGTAACCCAGGAGTCCAATCTCCTGCTCCAAGCAGGGCTGCCTATCACATTGCATCAAGTTGCTGATGGCTTTATCAAGCTTTCGAAGTCTTCAAAGATGGAAATTCACCAGTCACTCTAGGGTGGTCCATTCAATGCTCAACCTCCGAATGATTTATTTTACTTTTTTGCAGTCGTTTTGGTGTGTATAAATTGGATTTCTCCTAAAGGAAACTAAGGAAAAAAACTCCTTCCCCAGAAGTTCACCAAATGTGGCCCAACCCTGCATGGTCATAAAACCACATCTGTGTTGAGGACATCTGATTTAGGAGACCAGACTAAATTCTGTCTAAAGTAAAGTTAATGAAATACTAATGGCATCGCTCTGGGAGACTTCACTGCCCCCATCTTCAGCCAGAGACCCTCTTCTACTCTGCCAAATTATTTGCTATTGTTAAGACCAAGTGACAAAGCCACAAACAGAGGTAACAATTTTGAAATTAGATGAAGAAGCATTCTTTGAACCAAAAAGAACTGAAGGAAAAAAAAAGTTATAAACCAGAAAATTATAATCTCTCCTGCAAAACACCAGTCATCATGGAACTGCACCAAATACTTCATATGAAGGTGTGAAGTACAGTTAGGATTTTGAGTGACTGTGGACTAAGACCAGTACCTTCTTCAGACCAAAAGAAACAGGCAATAATGAAAATACAACTTCAATCATGTAAAAAAAAAGTCCCAAGAACAATGTAAATGTGTTCTTGGGGTAATGCGATATTTGGTCAAACCCACAAGAGTATGTATTTAAAAATGTTTAACTCTTCAAAAGAATTGTCTGCTGTGCCACCCACAAGTAAACCTAAGATACCCATCAGAGCTGCTGACGTGAACAACTAGCATACAGAAAGTTCTGCTACCACAGCAGTTGTTCTACAGATATTATCAGCCAGCATTAAAAAAAGTTCTCTATTAATCCTATTTCACATCACATCAGCATACAATAAGCTTGCCATTTCAATTCAAAGGTCAGAAGACAATGGATTTAGCTGATGGTGCCTTAACATGCATTGTGACTCGAGAAATACATAGAGCAGAGCCATGCTATAAAAGCAGCTCTTGGTACTCCTGGAACCCCACCATCCACCACACAGAGGCAGCCAGCAAGGCAGGCTGCCGAGCAAAGGAAGATGCCCGTCAATTTCTTCCACCCAGAAAAGCAAGCATTAAAATCCACAAAATAATACCAGCCAAGTATATTAAACATAACTAAGTCTCCCAAGCAAACTCAACAGGTAACTTCTCTCTAAGTTAGGCTCAACTTCCAAGAAGTACTTTCCCGAAGCCTGGAATGAGAGCCTGTTTTCTTCTGATGTCAGCTAGTTGAGGTTTCTAATTCACTATGTCATCATCAATTGGGAAAATCAAGATATATTTCAGGGTTAACTTGAAATCCTTTCACTGAGATAAAACCCCAGGTTGATGCACAAGTTCAATATCAGCATGTTTCTCTCAGCTGCAGTAAAAAACAGCCTATCCAAGGTCTAAATGAGTATCCTAAGGTTAAAAAATTGTTACCCTAAAAGGTAAACAAACACAAACTGAAATAACCACCACCAAGAGGATTCTGAACACTGAAACAAACCATATGGAACCATGACAAACAACCCAGCTTTAGAACAACTGCATGCCAGTAGTTTACTTAAATTTTGACAACTTCCAAAATAAAACTTGGGTCTTCAAAAGGCACTTTGCTAATCTTTAACACCTGAAGAAGTGTTCTCCACTTTCTACAGAGCCCAAGACCAAAGGCAAAAGAGTATTAAAACTTCAATAAAAACTTCAAAGTGCCTCTCGGGCCTAAGCATAGACCACTTTTCCCAGTAACGACTCTTTCTTATGTATTATCTTTATAAATAACCCACATTCAGAAAAGTTGTTCTATACAGCCATGCACCTTTTAGAAACTTGATCTCTCTCTCAAAAACTGACATCCGTCCACTCTGCAGGAAACACGAGCTACTGCTATTGTACTCCAGCATCCAACACATCGAAGATTAAGTAGTATGAAGAGGCAAAACCATGACTGATTTTGATCCTAGTAATTAAACACAGGCCTGCAAGGATCCACTTACACAGTCAGACCTTTGAAACAACACTGACAAATACTTAGCTCGCAATCATACAATTCACCAGCTATCAAGATTATGAGAAGTATTATGTCGCCACATTTAAATGAAGTGCTCTTTAAAACATGCTTCCATAAAGAAAACAAAGACTTGCAAATGCTTAGTCTCACTTAACACTTAGCATAAAAGACATGTGGCAGAATCTAAATCATCAAACAGCCTACCCATGAGACTGGTGCTATAGAATTCAAAATTAAAGAGGCTGAGACAATGACATAATTTAGTTTTACATATTCAAAGAGAGACATCTAAAACCATTCTATCTGCTGATTCATGTTCAAAAGCACAGTTAAATAACCAAGCATTTCTAGTGCCTCTGCAACTCCTAAAGGGTTTCCCAAAGTTCAGAGTGCAAAACTACTACCAAAGCTAACACCGAAACTGCTATAGACTTAATCTTGCACTGCCAGCTGCATAAGGACTAAAAAACACAATTAGTCAAAACCACAGAATTATTACCACTCGGCCTCACCAATACCCATCATCTACAAGTTTACAGCTGTGTCTTCAGTTAACCACTGCTGGCATGGTTCCACTCCCAGAAAACATCGATTACCTTTCATTAAATAGAGAAGTATCTCACCTCTCATAAACCCTTAAAATCCCATTCTATAAACCTCCAGCTTGAGAATCCTCATTCCAATGTTAAACTGAACTCAGTGAAATATAAAGCTTAAAGTATTTAAAAGCTGCTATTTAGAGGGATGTACTTGATTTCAAGAGACTGAAGTGACATCTCCCTGGAAACATAAAACACTGAACAATGTGACATTTTTATCCCCTCACAGAAAGACACTTAATATATTATTAATTTTATATGCCAAATCAACAAAAGTCTCACCTAGCAGAGTTTAGAACATATTCATTTACACTGATAAAAGAAGTAACTTATTATTGCTATATTTCTGTCATAACAAAAACTTAAATGGATTTCAGAATAAATTCATAAAAATCTAAGATGGATAATCAAGTAAACAAAGCAAAGATATAAAAAGGTATTATAATAAGATATTAAAAGACAATTAAATCATGCTTTATTGACTTTTTAAATATTTAAATTAAGAAGCTGCTGAGGAAAAAAAGGAATCTGCCAGAAGCCAAGAAAGCCAAGGAAACAGATCAAAACTGTTTGTCAACTAACCAACACATGGGGTCAACAATAAATATAAACCTCTGAAAACGTCAGCATTAGGGAAATCAAGTTGTGGAACTGAAATCCTGATGAAGGCAGAAGCTCTGCTTTGTCACTCCAGTAGGGCATTCAGACTTCTGACCAGCAGCAGCAAGAACTCAATAGCTTGCAGCAACCCCTTTGCTGAAGGGATTAAACTACTGATATGGAGAAAACAGTTCCTTTTTTCTTCTCTACAGTGGACACACTACAGGACAAAACAGATCAAGGAACAGAAAAGAAATTCAACTGGGCCTCAGCCCTTTCTCTTACAAGCCTACCTCTCATCTCCCCAATGTATTTACAAAATTATCCACCTTAACTGGAAGAACCCAAAAGAACCTTTGTAAAACCCAAAATAACTAGCGGGAATATTCTATATTCTTAAAATTAAGTTTCGATCTCCTACCTTAGAAATAAAAATGTGTTCTTTTTAGCAGAATTCACAATTGACATTTAAAAGGCTGTATTTGAGACACATTTACAAAACAGACCACAAACAGCTAAGTAAGAACAAAACATTCTTGAGGCAGCAGCAGAGTGCTTGTAAGCATGACAAAAAAAAAAATCCCCTTGAAAAGCAGGGAGGGTGGGAAGGCCACATTTGGACATGGTTTTTAAAAAAACAGCTAGACAAAAGTTAATCTGAAATCTTAAAATTATGTGTCTGATAAACATGAGAGAAAAGGCTCCTCAAACCCAGACCAATTACGCACGAGTAAAAATGACAATTATGAGTGAAATCACAGTCACACAGTATAGAAAAAATAGGTTGTGAATTACATGGCCCCATATTAAGTTTTCATTTCTGACCACAGCTCCACCCTTTCACAGCTCTGTGTCAGTGCCTACCTCTACACCTGCTCACCTCTTTAATCAAGCAGCCTTTCTCAGCCCTACCATAGTCAGAGTTGACATCCCATTTTGCTTCTGACTTCTTGATCTAAGAGGCTGTACAAACCACAACTGAAAGCTAAGTATGCGTATCCCAAGCAGCAATGTTAACACTAAGCATTTTATTAGCATCAGTAATACCTTCTTAATACACTGTTGAGCAACTAAGTGCATATCCTTTAATCTACTAGCCATAAACAAACACTGTTAAAATAGGGGGAAGAAAATCTTCTGTCCCAAGTTAGCAATCAATGAAGATAGTATTTACTGAGAAAACTAACAAACATGAAACTTTTTAGCTTTGCTTAAACAGAACATATGTTTTTCATAACTAAGAAAAGATAAATCCGAAGTTCCCACATCATTTCTGGATTAATAACTGGTATGGCATCAGATGGCCTAAGGCATAAAAGCCTTGACAGTGAAACACAACTTGGAAATCTCTCTCTGCAATTACAACTACCACAAACATCTACCTTTGTATTTCCACCTGTTTCTCCCACCCCTCCAGCTGAAGGGGAGCAGAAGCCAGCCAAGCTAAACCTTCCAAATAAATAACAACCAAACTCTCCACCAGAGAAAACACAGATGTTTATTATTCAGTTAGTACTTGAAGTAACAACACGCAAAAAATGGTGCAGGGAGAAAAACTCTTTTCCCTTACACAAAGCTGGTTTATGTCTTAAAGGAATCTAATGCTTAATTCCCATAGTTAACAGAAAAGAAAAAATCCACAATCAAAACTCCAAAAGAACTAACACAAATCTTCATGATTCATCCATACAGACCTGAAAGCTAATGAAATGTGACACCTCTACTCAGAAAACAAATTTGCGTTGTGTTATCAACTCAGGGTCCCTGCACACAGATGCACTTCATTCAGCACACAACAGTGGGTTCATTAAAGCAGCATCACTAACATGTTTAGAACCGATCTTGCAGGCAAGAATCTCTAAAAGCGATTTTGTAATATTATCCAAAAGCCACCTATGTATTCTTCTTTGGGTAAAAACGTGCCTCCTCCAAATAAAACATACATGTATTGTGGCCAAGGTTATACAAGGAGATCGTCGTTAACCTGAGCAATTCCCATTTCATACCATTGCTTCACCAGACACGAACGGGCGAATGCCTCATTAAACGAGCAAAAGCTGCATCACACTTAGTGCAAATAACGAGTTATTTTTAAATATAGCATGAGAACATTAACATCAAGACTTCATGCAATATAAAGCGGGGGAAGAGCAAACAAACTCCTCATAGGAAGGTTATCCCTCTTCTCACCTACCTTTCTTTGCTTCCCGATCTCCTCTTCCCTCCCCATAAGATCCAGTTTAAGGCACTTCACTTTTCTAGGCTCCCAGTGAAGAATCAAATACCATCCGCAAACATTTTGTTCCTCCACCCCCTCCCTCATGAGCTGATGAGCAGTCAGCGCATCCCCCCCGGCACTGAATTACCTAATTGTTATCACGACCGTGTCCCCAGCACCGCCTCGGAACAAAAAGGCACAGCTCCCCCCTCGCCAGCTATCAGAAGTGAAGGACAAGCCACTGAAGTGCAACTCGCAGCAACACACAAGTTACGCGTAGAGCCCCGAGCCGCCGCCACCACTGCTCCCGGTCCCGCAGGGAGCGCGTCCCCCGCCGCAAGACAGCGGCCGCCCCCGGGGGGCTGGGCGGTGCGGGAGGAGCCGCGAACGGAGCGGAGCGGCACACGGCGCGGACCGCCGCCACTCACCGCCGCCTCCAGCCGCCCGCCCGCGTTCCCGCCGGGGCACCGGCCGCGATGCTCCTTCTCGGGGCTGCCTTCTCCGGAGAAAAAGGGACACCAATCCGGGAAGAAAAATCTCGGCTCGGCTATCCCCCGGCGGGACCCGCGCCCGGCCCGCCCCCGGCCAGTGAGGGGCCGCCCCGGGCAAGAGCCCGGCAGGCTCGGGGAGCCCCCGGCCGACGGGGCTGCGAGACAGCTTCGCCCGGGCCGCCAGCCCTCGCCAGCCCCAGCGCCGTGCAGCGCCAGGGCCGGGGTCCGCTCCCCACACACACACCCCTCGGTCAGCGGCACGGCGGCTCTCCGCGCCCGGCTCCGCGGCAGGCACACAGGCAGGAGGAGGACAGCGCGCAGCCCGCCCCGGCTCGGCGTTCCCGCTCGCAACTCACCCAACAAAGTTGCGGCGGCGGCAGCCGGCAGCTCCGCTCGCAGTGCCGGCCCGGGCTGTGCTCGGCTGCGCTCTGCTGTGCGCGGCGCTCCCCGCCCGCGCCCGGGATGAGCTCACCCCGCCACCCGCTCCGCTTCAATCCGCTCCGCCCCGCCGCAACTCTCGCGAGAAGGGCTGCCCGCCGCCCGCACTCTGGCGGCCCCGCGCGCGTTCCTATAGCAACGGCCAAGCGCCGGGCCTAGCCGGAGGCACGGGCCTGCGGCGAGCGCGGCCCGCTCCAACCGACCTCCGCGCCGGGAGCAGCCCGGCCAGCCGGCCCCACGGGGAGCGGGTTTGGAGGAGGGGGGCTGTGAGTTGGGGCCATCAGGCGGATACGCTGGGGTGCGCGGCTGCCCCCGGCGGGCGGCGGAGCGATGGAGCTAACACTAGGGAACCGCCTCGTGGTCCGTGGCTAGCGGTGGGGTAATGTGGCCAAGGTCACGGCTAGCAGCGACCTGTGTGTGTTGGGTCGGTAACCAGACTCTGTGGGGCATGCCCTGTACGCTTCAGTTTTGCCTCTCTCGGAACTTTTTGTCTTAATTGCTTTTTCATATATACATAGATATATTTTTATATATATATATATATACAAATCTTTTGATTTATTTTGATCATTACATCGCATTTCAGCCTTCTGGGGACCTGAAGGGAGGTCACTTTAGCTACTAACACACAGGCAAAACCTTCCGGTACTATGCAGGAAGTATATGTTGAGCTCTTTTACTGTCAGTCAAATCAGATTCAATTCTCTGCCTAGATATCCACCACAGGTAACAAATCAATGACATGCAAAAAAAGTAAGAGCATATATCAATATCACCCCTTGTTCTGCAGGAACACTGCTCTGATTTCAAATGGCCAACCTTTTGAACAAGGTGACAGTGGATAACCCATGCTGGGTACTCTGTTGGCTGTCACTATTGTCCTTGGCTTGAGGGAACATTAATAATCTTAGTTAAACAAATGTAAGTGAAGCTATCCCTGAGCTGCCTTTGAAATTAGGACACTCCAGAAAACATCTCTGATTTGGGCTGGCAACATTCCAGCAGCGTGGTGATAGCTTCAGCAACCAGGCTGTGTTGAGCAGCTGATCCCTTGCACAGATGTTAATTTCACCCTCCTTCACTTCCCTGAAATAGACAGCAAAGACCAACAAGATTTCCATGTGGATCCAAATGGCTTACCATCTCCTGAAGGTGTTCCTGATGGATCTTTAGTACTGATGTTTAAATATCTCAGTGTTCTGTACTGTGAAAATACCTGGGTGGATTTCCAAAGAGCAATCGCTCTCTTAAGGTCCTCAGCTTGAGGTCATGACTTCTGCAGGTATTACAGGGCCACCAAACCACTCCTATCTTCTAGCTAAGGAGAATGAACGTTCTGGATGGGTGAAGAACTGATCTCTGTGCTGCTCTGCCATGAAAAACAAAATAAATAAAAAGAGACTGGAAATCCAGAAAGACAAATGTGAACATTTTCAGTATTTAAATCCATTTATATCACCAACCTGAAAAGCTTGGTGTATTTTACATATAAAAGGTTATTGTGTCAGTTCTAGCCTATTTCCTACAAAGGAAAAGGTGCTGGATGTGACTGCAGCATTAGGAACCGTGGGGTGCAGTTACCAGATTGGTTTTCCTCAGAATTCAGAGCTTGCAAGCTTTTTAATGAGGTTAATGAGGCTAGCACATTCCCAAACCGTTTCTACGATCTTCCTTCACACACTGCTGCTGTGTCAGATCATAAGATGAGGGAGATACTCGGACACACAGGGAGGGAGAAGCGTCTGACGCCAACCACTAGCCCATGTGCTATCTGAGATGAGGCTGCAGTGGAGACACCCCACCCTCTTGGCCACACTCCAGCGCTGAAGCTGGTTCCTGCTCCAGGGCCCCTGCGGTCTCTGCCTGAATCCAGGTCTAAGAGGGCAACATCTGGTGCAGGGGCTGCCAGCATGAGGCATGGACAAGCTGCTGTTCTCACCATGTTCTCCTTGGTATCTAGAGCTGCAGTTAGGGGGGGAACAGTGCTCAGGTGCAGTGCTTGTTCTCAGAGGTTTCAGGGTATCCAGAACTCGTTTATTTTCTTTATGTTGAATCACAAACAGTTTGTGCTTTTATAATTAAGAAATAATTAACTAGGTTTGGTGAGGAGGAGAATTTAGAGTTTACCTCCTGCCTATATAAGGAAGTTGTCAGAATAGCTGATGTAGAATAACAGGAACAAGAGGGCTTTTATTCCAAAATAATTACCTTGCCTCAATAATGCACAATTTATTCCAGAACAAAAGGACTCTCTTCGATAGAGTGCTCGCACACTGGCCTCTGCTTGACTAGTTGTTACAAATGGAGCATACACAGTTGGCGTTTCAGTCAGTTTCCCTGTGTAGACAGGCCCCAAGAACCCCAACATTTTCTGAATGCCAGCCCTTCTTCTGCCACTGATTTGCTGTGTTACCATAGGCAAGTCACTTCAGTTGTGTTTTAATGTTCTCATTTGAACAGAAAGGCAAAATGATACAGTTATTTACCTCCGAGGAGTGAGGTGAGAGTAAATTAATTAACATTTATGTTGCTCTCTAAAGGTTTGCCTTTATGAAAAGGTAAGTAGTAGCACTGTTTCTGATTAGGGCTGGCCAAAGCTACTGTAAGCACAGGGAAAATTTGACTAAGAATCTAAACCACCCTGAAACAGAGTGCATAATTTATTCATTGTTGAACAATGAATATCTGAAAGTCTGTATACAGCACACCCTTCCAAGAAGCATTACAATTTGGATATCCAATGTGCCAGAAAAATAGATTAAGTAATTCACATAGAGATGGTGTACTAGAGCCCAAGATCAGTGAGTTTCAGGATATGAAAAAAGTCCATATTCTCATCTGTTGTCTCTGGAAGTCAGTATACATGGGGAAGATTTTAGGGTTTGTCCTGTTTTTGGCTGGGACAGAGTTTTACTTAGTTACGAGCAGGATTTAAACCACAGCAGAGTCTTAGAGTATTTCCTAGCATCATTGGCTTGGGGGTTTTAGAAGTCTTTAGGTCTTTAATATGGATTATTCCAGTGATCCGGTTTATAGCATGTAAACAGATACACTACCATAAAAATAAAAATGAAACAGTTTTGGTCTGGGTCACCAGGGACAGGAATAAGAGGCAGCTTCTTCAGCCAGCTTTGGCTGAAAGGCAGTGTCTTGTGAACCATAACTTCTGCGTTCCTTTTCTTTCACTCACCTTCTCTGACAAAAAGTAGCTAAAAACACTCTCTGACTTCACCAGTTACAAGTCTGTGCACTCGTATGGTCATCTTTGAACTCTCTAAGGGACTTCACAGGACTTTAAGACAACACTCTCTGTAGCTTACCAGAACTCACCCTGAAGTAAACTGTTCCATTTAAGTGGTATGGGTAATTACTAAATGTTGAAGTCATTAAAACTCAAGATGAGAAATAGACATCAGTTAGAAGTAAGGAAAATGTATTTTTTAATAAATGTAAAGAAATATTTCTGACTTCAGTATATTTAACATAGTAGAAATAGTGAAGAATTTGTCTCAAAAGGAAGGAATGATGCAGGAGCATTTGCAACAAAGCAACATAGAAGAAAGTGAGCCTTGAGATTGGTGCAAAGGGATTTTCAAGTAGGAAGTGCAAAATGAAATGATCAGTGTTAAGTCTGACAGGCCAGAATTGTGACCTCTCAGTTGTACCTGGGCTCAGAGGCACCCATCCATGCTTCACTTTCCTCCTGCCAAGCCTGTCTGTCCTGCTTTGTAGTCAGTAGGCTCTTTCTCATAATTTGCAAGGATCTGCATTATTATTTTGCATTTCAATGGACTGCCAAACCACTGGGACAGAGAGGCCCAGAAACTGTACTAGTGGGAAACACTTAGTACCTAGACAGCTACATAATCCTCAGAAAAGAAATTGTGAAACACAGAACATGTCTCAAGTCTGCATTCATAGAGTCACCAATAGCCATAGACATTAACTTTATGAATCAAGGCTTTTCAGTTGTAAAGGCAGAGGTTATTAGCCTTGTTTAATGTGAAATACAAAACAAAAACTAAACAGACAAAACACGTTTTATTTGGATGCACATCAGAATACTTAAGAATATTATTTTGGTGTTAGGTTTGTTTCTAATTCAGTGCCTGGAACAAGAACTAATTCAGCATTATGAATCAATGTAATCACAGTACTACAGGCTTAGGAGAAAGTGCAAGAAGGTAATTCAAAAGGAACATTCGTGGAGAGAAGGTTCTTCTGTTTCAAATTTTCAAGTGATGCGATACAATGCCACTCATCAAATCATACTATTCAAGTATTTAAAAACAATATAAGCAGAATTCCAAAGTTCTTTTGTAGACCACAGTTAGCACAAAACTCCCCTCCCATGATTAAAAGATCAGGGATGAAATGCCAAACAAAATTAATAAATTCCAAATATCATCAGCTTACACTTTTATTCTAGATTTCTTGGGTATACACACACTCTACAATATAAATTGCAGTTACAGGATTACACAACTTTCTCCACAGTTTCTCAGAAGCCTGGGGAATTGGAGCACAGCTCCACACTTTCCTTTCTGCAGGCTGTTCTCCACTAGCTCTGAAGACAGGCAGATGTGTTGCCCACTAGGTTGATACAGAGTTCATCAGAACAGAATGTTTCACAAACAGCAACACATGCATTTCTACATCTGTCTTGTAAGGTGACATTATTATCTCCATTTTACAGATCAAAGAATCATAAAATACCAGGTTGGAAGGGGCCTCAAGGATCATGTGGGACAACTTTTCTAGGCAAGCATGACCTAGACTAAATGTCCCAGCACCCTGTCCAGCTGAATCTTAAACATGTCCAATGCTGGAAAATCCACCACTTTCATGGAGACATTATTGCATTGCCTGATTGTTCTCATTGTGGAAAATTTTCCTTTTGTGTCCAGACAGACTCTTCTCAGGAGTAATTTTTGCCCATTATCCCTCATCTTTTCCATGTGACTCCTTGTAAAAAGGGAGTCTCTGTCTTCTTTATAGCAGCCCTATAAATACTAGAACAGAAAATGATGGTAAGGTCTCCCCTGAGCCTTCTTTTCTCAGCGCTGAATAGACCCAGCTCTCTAAGCCTTTCCTCACATGGCACGCTTCCAAGTCCTTTGATCATCTTTGTGGCCCTTCTCTGAACCCTCTCCAGCCTGTCCACATCTTTTTTTGTATAGCAGGGACCAAAAGTGAACACTGTATTCCAGTGCTGAGTAGAGTGGTATAATGACTTTATCTCTGCTGGTGATGACCTTGATGATGTAACTCAGCATCCTGTTGGCTTTTTTTGCCACAGCTGCACACTGTTCACTCATACCAGGCTTGTCCATCAGGGCCTCAGGTCCCTTTCCACAGATCTGCTCCCCATCCAAGTAGAGCCCAGCCTGTGCTGCACGCTTGGATTGGGTTTTCACAGGTGCAAGACTTTACACATATCCTTGTTAAACTCTGTAAGGTTCTTGTTAGCCTGGTCTTCCAGCCTATCCAGGCCTTCCTGCAGGGTGCCTCTCCCTTCCAAAATACCCACTTCCCCACTCAGTGTCATTTGATGTCACTGGCAAAGTTCATCAGGGTCCATTTGAACCCAGATTACTTATGAAGAGATTGAACAGCTTTGGGTCCAATATCGATCACAGATGACAGGTCCCAGCTAGGAAAAGAGCTATTTACCACCACCCTCTGGGTGTGGTGGTCAACCAGTTTCCCACCCAGCACACAGACTGCATGTCAAGACCATAACACAGTGTTATGGTCAAAGAGCTAGCAATCTGTTATCTACCAGATGTTAGCTAAAACATCTAGCACCTGCATTTCCAATAGAGCTAGCAAAGGATAGCTCTTCTTTTCAAATAAGCACATCTCCCTAGAAATTCACTTGTAAATGCTTCTGCGGATCAAACCCCAGGTACCCTAGAATAAGGCTGTGGCTTATCCAGACAGATACACAGGCACTGCTAGTGGAAAAAGTAGATCTGTCTGCTACATACCCTGCTCCTCCCTCCTGGCTGCCTATTCCTGCCCCAGTATTTGTGCTGCACAGATGTTCAAGTGACTCTACAGCCAACTGACTCAAAGGACTTCTCCAGCTAGAAACTAACCCAGGAGGAAAAATACAACTATCTTTCAGCCAGATGAACTTCCTGATGCAGTTTAGAGTGTGACCTTGTAAATGTTTGTCTTGGTACAAGAGAGAACATGATATAGGAGCAGAAGCAGACAGCCAGGAAGGCAGGTAGGTAGGATTCCTTTGCTCAATGGTATTGTCAGCTTACTCTGGATAGAAGTGATTGTTGAACTTTAGCATGAGGAGCAAAAACACATTAGTTTTGTTCAAGGACTATGCTTAAAAAGACACAGAAGCTGGAATAGAGTGTGGTAGCGGTGGAAAGGACACAGTTTCAGTTCGGCTACCCTTTTACCCTGAGACTCCTGATCTGTGCCCAAGTCTTCCTTTCTTAACCACCTTGAGTCTTCCATCCCTGTGCTTCTCTGGGACTTCTCCTCACTGACAGGATTCGCACATGGTGTTCAAACATAGTATCTACATTGGCAGTCCTTTTCATAGCTTCCCTGAGCAGCTTTTATTAGAGAATGAGGTCCATTTTATTCTGCAAATGAGTGTACTGTTTAAGACAAGTCAGCTGGAAGGAGAAAATGTGTTTTGGTTTTTGCTCCAAGGGTTGTCTCTATCTTTTATGAAGAACACATTCTGGAACATATTCAGAAACAGTCCAAAGGCTGTGTCTCAGGACTAACTTTTATGCTTTTTCTCTGGCACCAGAAATCCTGTTTTCCTTTCTAGGAAATGGCAAAATTTCAGCAGAAGTCATTGAGAACATTCTCACCAAGAACAGCTTACAGCAGCCTGCTTACAGAATGTGACTGGGAAGTGGGAAATGTAGCTGGAGATTCCTCTGGTCCAGAGAAAAGCGTAACTCAAGTGCAACAGATTCAGGGCAAGTTTTGTCCAGGCAGAAGAGAGCAGCACTCCTTCTGCTGGTAACATCTTAAAATGAGAGAGTGAACTCTCTTTTTCACTTGTAATTAGCATTTATCTTCAACAAAGAATTCCAGGCTCTGAAGACTAAGGAATGGAGATATTTCATAGTCTTCTCTTGGACTACTTGTGGTAGACTTGTTTTAAAAGAGAGGAAAACAAAACTTATAGAATCATAGAATCATAGAATAGCTAGGGTTGGAAAGGACCTTAAGAACATCTAGTTCCAACCCCCCTGCAATAAGCAGGGACACCTCACACTAAACCACGCCACCCAAGGCTCCCTTCAACCTGGCCTTGAACACTGCCAGGGGTGGAGCACTCACAACCTCCCTGGCCAACCCGTTCCAGCATCTCACCACCCTAGCAGGAAGGAATTTCTTCCTTATATCCAATCTAAACCTCTCCTGTTTAAGTTTGAACCCTTTACCCCTTGTCCCGTCACTACAGTCCCTAATGAAGAGCCCCTCTCCAGCATCCCTATAGGCCCCCTTCAGATACTGGAACTTAAACTGGAATGATTAATTCTGAAAAAAATATAAAAAGCTTTTGGATAAATTTCATTTTTTGTATGTCTGTAACTGAAGGTGACTATTTTCCAAACTATTTTGTACACAGCCTGAAATATGGTTTTCTAGCTCTTGGTTTTCTGAGCAAAATATAAAATGACACAGTTATTAACCTTTGGGAAACCTCTCCTACACACAACAGAATTAAATTCTACAGAAAACTGAATAACATTGGGATAAATTCCAAATGACTTACCACTCATTTGTTTGATGGATAGTTGGGCTAGCTAGTGCTTTTTGCAGAGCTGTCAATCACTGGGAGTTTTGGGATATATTCCGAGAGCTCTCTTAGAATCAGAAATTGCAGTCACAGGCTTAAATTGTTCCATGGCTTAAACTGCCATGGAAGACACAATTACTTTGCAGAGAAAGAGATGGTACTGTTACCAAGAGGAGTAATACGGTATCAATGGCTTCAACTTTCCAGCAGAACAAGATGCTGCTTCTAATATGCCATTTAAATATATGCTATCTATTTGGAAAATTATTCAGTCTGAGGATTTCTGTACTGATGTTGAAACTCACACTCAGATCACCATAATGGATAGAGAGGGGAAAATTGTTATATCAATTTGTTTATTCTGCATTTGGAACTCTCTGAATACTCAGTTTCATTCATTCCATAGCAAAGTGTGTTAGTCATTCTGTTGTTGTTTGAGGATTTCATATAGCAGGAGGAATTGGGAAAAAGACTTCCTGAGTCTTGAACTCCAAAAACTGTCAAAAAGATTCTGGAGAGTGGCCAAAACGTGAAATATTTAGCCATACTTTTTTGGAAGAGTTAAGCCACCTATAGTTACTGTGCATGTTGGAAAAGTGTATTTATACTCACAGAGCACATTAAGTCAATAAAGCAAAGTTATGCTAAGTAACTATACTTCTGTTTTGGTTATTCAGCTGCATATGGTTCATTACTGTGGGTCACCAGATTTTTCTGCAGATCTCAGGCTTGGACCCCACTTTTTATGTTGAGTAAAGACCTTCACATGCTGTGGCCACTCTGTCAACACAAAGATATAAGAGGAAAATAAAAAAAAAAAAAAGAAAAAAATTGGGATTTCCTCTCTGCCCGTATTCATTCTGTGGAGTTTCCAGAAGTGGGGTGTCTTTGCTCCAGCCACCACCCTTGCATCCTTAGATTCCAGTTGGCCTTTCTGCCTCCTTAGGGTTGAAAATCTTATTGCAGGATTTAGAAGGCTACCTGGAAACAATTGATAAATTAAAATCTCATAAAATCACTTTGTGCAGTCCAAAACTCAGTATCCACTTTAACCTTCTCTTGATGTGTGTGCATCAAGCTTCAGCTGGTTTGAAGTCATCTTCCAGGGGTTTTGTTAAAGAAGCCTCAACTGAAAAAGGAGCACTTTAGAACTGCAATTACAATTCAACTTCAAACTGCTATTGGAATTCAACTTAAGAACCAGCAGAAAAATGAAGTAATCTTTAAAGGAAAAAGTTCCTCTTTAAAGGAAAAGTGCTGGGTATATACACAGATATTTTTTCTTTGTTTGCAGTTTATATTTCATGAAATACAGGAAAGAGGAAAAATTGCAATTTTGTCTTGTGCTATAGAACTTCTTCACTGTAAGACTCTTCAACATGTTGTAAGGGTACAAATAGCTGTTACAAGCTTTTTATTAACAAGTTATGTTGTAATAATACCTATATTAACCGATACCTAAAACCAACATAATTACAGAAACTAAGGAGTTATATAAGGAAAATCACTAATACAAGTGCACCAATACAGACTTACTTTTGGTCCTAAGGAAGAAAATGGAAGGGTCTGGCCTAGCCCAGAGCTCCTCCAGGTCTGCTGCACCATAAAAGCTTTGAAAGTATCCTGTGGCCTGAGAATGATAATCTCTGGTGAGATCTGCTCTCTGCTTAATAAACCTTTTCTTTTCAAGGATTGAATATACAGTCTTGCCTATTTGTCCTTGTTTAAGTTTCACAGAATTTCACAAGCAGAATCAATAAAATATATAACTCTTTTATTGTAAATTGTGATTTTGGAGTACAGAAATCTGGGGTGTTTTTATACTAATGTTCACTCACTACTGAATGGTTTTTTAATTAGCTTATGCAATCATACAAAAATTATTTTACAGGAGGAAGCCCAAGTCTGTTTCTGTAAACCTTAGATAGTTATGGCTACAGACCTTGTTGAGCATGAATGCCAGGCTGGGGTTTCGAGAGCTTGAGGTACTGACAGCATTTTAAGATTATCAAATCCTGGTGGTATTAGAATCTCCAGAGAAAAAATGCACAGGAGCTTGTAAAATGGGGCCTGTGGCAATTATCTGGGGGAGTGAACTGAGGAAAAATATTGGTCTGGAGACCCTGCTTGAAGAAAAAAGTCTTCTGCAATTGCCAAGGGACTAATGAACTATACCTCAGAACACCAGCCTAAGCCCCACTGCCAAACTGCACATTTAATTTCAGTGAAGGCAGGGAAGAAATGTGTTTCAACCTTTTCAATTTTCAAATCTGGAAAACAATGGGTTTTAAGAGTCAAAGTTTTTTTTTTAAACTGAAGAAAACATCTTTAATTTTCATTCAAGAAAATATAAAAGCCCTACATAATGTCATAAAAAACCTATTCAGAAATTAATGGGGCTATTTTGCATGTATTCCCCATCAATTAGAACTCAGAGGAAGAGTTCATGATATACTTAGTAGTTCTGGTCTAGAGCAGCTGTCATGCTTGTACTCCAGGCTGTTGCCATAACCATAGAATTCCCCTTCTTGGTTTCTGGTGAACTAATCTTTATGTTTCTTTCTAAGGCTTCTGAAAAGCCTTCTGCGATTAAAATCTAACCCTGGCTGTCTTAATGAGACATCCTAATGACACAATTGCACCCCCTGGCTCTCCACTTAAATTTCCCCTCAATCTGAATACAGTCATTCTGAAACACCTAGTATTTTGAGCACTGGCTTTGGAGGAGGTTTGAGTTTCAACAAAACATTATGCTTCTTTTCCAACTTTCAAGCTTTTGCGTTTAAAAATCCCCCCTGATTTCACATGCCATATAGCAGAATACTATGGGTTCTTTCAGTTCAGTGTCCTGTAAGTCACCTAATGACACAGATGGGTCTGCTGATCTATTTATGAGGCACATGGATTGCAGGACTTCCTGTCTGGAGATCTTCCTTACAAGATTTATGATTTCTGCCCTTTTTAGCACTATTTCAATTTTAGATGGTTCATTTCTGTACTATGGATACATAGAGAACTTCCATTCTTGACATGTCAATTAAATTTGCAGCGGTTGTTCTACAATATTGTGTGGTGGAGTTAATTTCTTCTGTGTAAAAAAACATAACCTAGTGAATAACAGTAACTATGACTCATTAATCCAAGACATCTGTTGATAACCCCTGAAGTCACTGTGTCTCAACACTGCAACAGTTCGTAACCCTTGCACAAAACAAACAGGGAACACTAATGGATTAGTAACTTTTTATGTCCTGGCCTCCCATGATCTCTAGACTCAATAGAAATGTAAGAGTATTGTAAAAATGAGGTAAGCGTTAGTTGTCTAGACATCCTATATGTGGCCATTCTGTGCGGAGGTTGCCCTGGGGTAGTCATTAGAATATCTGTACTTAAGCAGATTAAAGTTCCCTGCAAGTGTAGTTGTTGGCAATGCCCTCCAAATTGAAGGCAATAGTTGTAAATGCAGCAGTGGCTTTTTCCTGTCTTGAATTTCTTGCCTAAATACTTAAGTGGCCTTTACCAAGATTGGACTTCCAAGGTTACAATAAATGAATTTTGTGCATAAATGCTTTTTGTCTCCTTTTCCAATGTTTTCCCCTCACTATTTAATGTCTTTATGACCTCTTCATTATAATTATTGACAAATAGCATAAAGAAATCATTAATTTCCTTCTGGGTCACTGCTTGAAAATTCATTTATATTAATACTTGTAAGGAGCAAATAACACGACAGGCATTTTTGCAAGTGATCAAATAGTGTGATTGTACACGATCAACATAACTGAAAATGCACATGCAGTAATTTTGCAGGTTTTTCCTTCTGCAAATCCTCCAGCACGGGTCTGGGGTGGGTTTTTTTTCAATCTTTATTGCTTCTAAGAAATGGGGGGGATAAAAGTTATTTGGAGAAATCCATCACTGACATAAAATTTGACAGACAGGGAGTCCTGAGATTCATGCTTGTCTAATAGAAATCAGGTTCCTG
Source organism: Agapornis roseicollis (assembly GCA_002631895.1). NCBI lineage: Eukaryota > Metazoa > Chordata > Aves > Psittaciformes > Psittacidae > Agapornis > Agapornis roseicollis. Next base: position 24,164 of record NDXB01012542.1, on the reverse strand, counting down.
TTCTAACATCAGAGAAATGTGCTTGGCTAAAAGTAGGGCATGATTGCTTTTCTCTCTGCTTTTAGATAGGTCCCTGCTGCCCTTTTAAAAATGTAAACAAACAATTAATGCAAGCACATAGAATAAAATATTCCTGATGTTATTTTCCAGGTGAGAGCTTTAGCACTGTAGTGCTGTGTTCTGTTTGGGTATTAAACTTCCTTTAACACTTCTGACTGTATTCAGTATTTGCACTAATGTCTTTGGCTTAAATTTTCTTTCATACATTATATAATATTAGTTCTGTTTTACTCTATACCCTTCATTTTACAAGTGGCTATATTGCTGTAGGCTCTTTTTTTGTCAATATGCACATACTGTCACAGCTTAATGCATGTGACAGCTCAGTTCAGGGGCAGTCACTACTCATCGGAGCCATGGCAAGAATGGGATCAGGTTTGTAGGGAGTTTTGTGGCCCTTAGCACACATTTACAATTTCCAATAATTTCTTACTGGCAGTAGAAGGATTTCTAGGTAACATGGTAATCTTGTTGTTGAACCTACCCAGAAACCAGTCTTGATCCTGTCAGGGTATTTTATATAAACTATATGTAACCCTTTAGGGTTTAGTGCTTGCCACTAACCCTTAATTTAGTTACTCCTAGTTTAGATACTAACCCTAGTTTAGTTACTAACCCAGCTAGTCATTCCAACATCAAAGCCCAGGACCAGGCAAGAACACCACCCTCTGTATCTGCTATTCTTAAATGCTATTATCTTTTATGGCTGTTAGTTTGAAAAATCACATTTGAAAAAAAATCAGGTATTATCATTAGCTGTGCCTTTATGGATTGGCCTTATGGTCTGCAGATAGCATTCTGTGCAGCTACCATAAAAGTCAGGGTATTTAATTCTAAGAGTGCTACCTGAAGAGCAGCTACTCCATAGCTACCTCTGTTGTCTGATCAAGTTGATAGGATATCCTCTCCCCAGAGGATTTCTTTCCCCAGAGAAGAGACATGTGCTTAACTGTAACAGTCCTACAGAATTTAATATTTGTCCTACAACACACACGCTCAGTTTAAGTCACTATATGCAGCTGAAATGTGAAATGCAGCTCATCTTCAGGGTAGAGAAATGTGAAGGAGCAATTCATATAATCCTCTTTTTGTGGATTGGCAAAATGCAAAAAAAGCTTACAAACAAGTAATGCTTACTTAAGGTGATCTTTAGAGGTCTAAGAACACTAGTAGCAGGAATCGGCCTCTTTTCTAATGAAACTTGCTGCCAACTGATGCCATCACAGCAGACTTTTTGATAGCTGGCCTGGTTGATTGTGAAATCTCCTCTACAGATCCTCTCAATGCTGCTTTAGCAATCAGCTAGCTGCAGGCACTTATGGTGAAGGGCCATGTTAAATCACTTGTCTTCCCTGATGAGCCTGGCTTCCCACCACTTTGAAACTCAGTCTCCCCAACATCCTGCTTTCCTGTTTAGCAACCCAAAGCACTGTTGATGGGACACTAGATGAGCCAATATTTTATCATTTTATTTAATGTAAATTTTGTTATCATACTCCTAAAAACATAGCCATAGCCAAGAGGATCTCACGCTTGGATTTATGGGGCGATTGTTGCCCACACAGAGATGGGTCTCTGTGGGTCTGACAGCAGTGGGAATTAATGACATTACCAGAGTGCTGTAAAAGGGGCCACAGCATGTACAAGGAGTCCTGTCCATAATGCATTTGATGCCATGGCTTAAAACAATATGGGAAAATAGGAAAGGGAGCAGTGGGATCTGAAAATTTTTGTAAGATTTAATCAGACAAAAAAAAAAACAAACCCAAAACCCAACAAACTTTCAAACGGAGAAACAAGACTGGCAGGTGGCTGGTTATCACAATAAAAGATGTCAACAAGAGCATATAAAAGTAGCAAACATGAATAAACAGGGTATCGAAACTGTATATTAGAAACTGGTGATAGTAAAATTTACCCAGTGATTATTCATTTGCCATCTTTGTTATGTATTATGCCATGAGCTAGTGAGATATTCTGTAATATCCAGTTGGATTAACAGAAATCCCGTTCATCTTGAAGAAAATCTCCCGTGGGCATCACATTCCTGAAAAGTTGTGCCATCAGCTGCAGAGGACTGTTATAAGCTGTTGGAACAGGCATCTGCATAATGTATTAGTGGAAGCTTTAAATATACCTCAGCAGGTTCTCTAGAGGAGATAGTGTTTCATTTCCTCTGCTGTTTGAATCTTCACAACTGGTGCGAGTGAAAATCCCTCATTAGATGTTCATGCGGGGCATCTTTGAAATCTTCCACTGTGTTCTGCATTTCAGCAACAACCAAGGTACACAAGCACCTCTTTGCAATGCACTGTGTATTATGAACTTCAGCTACAAGTGTGAAGTTACGTGGCTGTAAGCTAGCTGGGAAGCCTGATACAGAACCCACCATCACATAAAGACATAAAAGCAGTGGCTGAGCAATTCATTTTTCTGCAGATATGCAGCCCTGTTTACTGCGATCTCCACACCTGGCCTTGTCATAGAGTACTTTACAGTGTAATATCTGTTGTCATACTACAGGAACTGCAACAGAATAGGAAACTGGAGCTCTTTGTCCAGAAAAAGCCTGGCTGTCATTGCAGCATACAAGAAGGAGGCAGGAATGAATGTTGCCAGTAGCTCAGTTTATTCTGCAATACATCTGAAATGCTTTCCTGCATCAATACGACTGAGTGAACTACTGTTGTGAAATCAGCTTGTACCAATTCTTTCTGCATACCTGCTTAATTCCCTTGAAACCTCTATCGCTCAGTTCTACCTATGTTACCAGTGAGCATTTCTTTTACAGCAGACAGTCGCATTGATTTTGCTGGGACATCTCCTGGGATCAAACCTTCCCTGGTTTAAATAGGAAGAGCAGATGCTGTCTCTAAACATCTGCTGGCTGCTGGAATGGCTCTCTGATTACAAGCAAGCAATGCCAATGAATGTAAAATTACTTATCAGACAACACAAAAAAAAAAAAGGAAAAAGAAAATATTTAAGAGAATTACAGTAGGGATGGGGGAAGGATAGGAAGGCATTTTGGAGAGATTACAAAGGCAACATTGTCAAAAATTGACTTGGCTTATTCAAAGCACTAAGATATGTGATTGGGAGGAAATTGTAAGATTTCAATTCGCCTATTCAGCTTGGAGTTTCTTTAGATTCTAATTACCAATGCTTAAAAGAAAGCAACTAACAGAGAAAAAGTGACCCTTTATGGAATCCTGGCACTTAAATACAGTAAGGTTTGAGATCGTTATTATGAGAGTTTATTATATAAAATTATATTAGCAGCATTTTGTATTAGGTAATTAAGACAAAATTGTCTTAACTGTGTCAATGGCTCTCATCACCGAACTGCCTTTGACCCACAGGGCCACTGTGATCTTGGAAAAATGTGTGCTTCAACTGAAGAGAGGAAACATTATTACATAAAAAGGACATGGAGCTGCTGGAACAAGAGCAGAGGAGGCCACAAGGATGATCAGGGGACTGGAGCATCTCCCATACAAAGACAGNGGACATGGAGCTGCTGGAACAAGAGCAGAGGAGGCCACAAGGATGATCAGGGGACTGGAGCATTTCCCATACAAAGACAGGCTGAGAAAGTTGGGGCTGTTCAGCCTGGGGAAGAGAAGGCTGCGTGGAGACCTCATAGCAGCCTTCCAGTATCTGAACAGGGGTCTATAGGGATGCTGGGGAAGGACCCTTCATTAGGGACTGCAGTGACAGGACAAGGGGTAACAGCTTCAAACTTAAACAGGAGAGGCTTAGATTAGATATAAGGAAGAAATTCTTTCCTGTGAGGGTGGTGAGGCACTGGAATGGGTTGGCCAGGGAGGTTGTGAGTGCTCCATCCCTGGCTGTGTTCAAGGTTGGATGAANCTTTCCTGTGAGGGTGGTGAGGCACTGGAATGGGTTGGCCAGGGAGGTTGTGAGTGCTCCATCCCTGGCAGTGTTCAAGGCCAGGTTGGATGAAGCCTTGTGTGACATGGTTTAGTGTGAGGTGTCCCTGCTTATGGCAGGGGGGTTGGAACTAGATGATCTTAAGGTCCTTTCCAACCCTAACTATTCTACGATTCTTATTATGAAACCACAACATATCTTTGGGCTTTGCTTGTCCTGAGGGCTTTGAAAAGCATGATTTAACCAGCCATTTCATCAACATGCGGGAGATGTAGAACCCCTCACAAAGTTCCACCACCACCAGCTTACCAGGAGCAGCTCGGATGTAACCCAGCATTACTGCAGGCTGGGGCTACATATTCTGTGCTATATCTGGTACCCCATGTCCTGCAGGCTGCTCTGTGCATCTGCAGGGGACTGGAGATGGCAGTGATGAGTCACTGAGCTGGCTGCTTCCTGTACAATGCAAGGAGGTCTTACAGAAAACAACATGGAAACCCAATTGGCTCGGCCAGCAGCAAGGGAAATGCTTTTCCTACAGTACTACCAAGAAAAAGAGCAAGAGTGCACAAAGAGAAGCCAATTCCCCTCTGCAGACCTGACCCAGTGTGGCCAATTGGCACTGAACTTATCCAGTCTCATTCTCAAAGGACTGTGCAATAACTGGAGCTGGTGCTGAACATAGGAAGGATGCTGTCAGAAGACAGAGCATGCATGAACCAATCCTTCCCTTCACCACCTGCTCAAGGAGGGGCAGGAAAACAGGGACAGTCACAAGAATCTGCTGTATGATTGTTCCACTGTACCCTAAGAATGCTATCAATGGTCTTGCAGGTGGGTTCTCCTGCCTGTGTGTTCAAACAAGTGCCTCTAAAAGGACAGGAATGAGAGAAGGAATCTGACCAACGGTATTGACTTTGCAGCCTTTTTGTCAGCCCAGCACCTTGTTGCCACATTATAGAATCATAGAATCATGGAATAGTTAGGGTTGGGAAGGACCTTAAGATCATCTAGTTCCAACCCCCCTGCTATGAGCATGGACACCTCCCACTAAACCATGCCACCCAAGGCTTTGTCCAACCTGGCCTTAAACACCACCAGGGATGGAGCAGTCACAACTTCCCTGGGCATAATGCATACATTTCACCCATAATGTACACACAGAGGAAGCACTTCAAACACCAGCCACATACCCGGATCAGCATAATGAAAATGACCTTTCTCATTGTATTGGGCATTTGAAATTCATATCCAGATTCTATGTCTTGAACTCATCTTGAGTTACAACATGTAACATAATAGACTGACATGTACTGCTCTGGCTCTCCTTTGATAGAACAACAACAAAAAAGCTAAAGAATGCCTGTTTAAATCAGGCACAAGCTTCCCACGGGATAAAATTAAACACCATTCTACTAGTGCTGTGAAGGAAAATGCATCAGTTACCATTTCAATGATTTAATCACACAGCGTTGGAAAAAGGATCAGCAGCATGTATGCCACAGCAATACTAACAGAAAACCCAAAGCTGAGAAATGCAAAACTTGTGGTTAAATAAAGGGGAATTCACCTTTCCCTTTCTGCATGATCTTGGAGATTTCTTTTTGAGGGGCGTTTTGTCTTTTCTTAGTAATAGGAGTTGATGAGGTGCAAGAAGTTAAAAGGAAAATCGCACTGTTTCCATTCCTTCAGAAAAGCCCAGCTTTAACTGAGAAATCAGCCTGTTACTTCATCCTTCTCCTATCAGCTGTTTGCAGAAGTTCATTACTTAATTCCCATTCACATCGCCTCTGTGGAGAATAACAGGCTGATGACATTTCAGTTAATCATAATCTTGCCCTTCTATGACAACCTGCCAGCAGCCTTTTTGAAAATAAACTCACAGAATGAAAGTTTTTAAAAGGAAGGATTTTTTTCACCCTCCTGGAGAAGGGAAAACTGACAGGATGAATGGAAAAAAAAGATGTCTTCTGTATTTATTACCATTCCCCTCTCAACATTTTATGTGCGATTTTATTGCCTGGCAAATTGTTACTGACATAACTTTACATTTTTGTCTTTGCCCTTTTTAGAATATAGGACTCCTATTCCTCTGTAACGTGCTTACTGGCAAGGATACCTTAAGTTTCTAGGGCTGACTTGATTATCAGGCAGCTACAGAAGTGAAAATAAAATTATGCTTTCATGTGTGTGCATGCATCGAGAAGATCCTGCATAGGGTAAGAAAGCAGGAAACATTAAAATTTTCGTTGTCACTGCTAGCCACCTTATATGCCATGCAGTCCAGTAACCATGGCCATTTTAGCACAGTTACTGTACCAGTAAAGGAATGGGAAATGGAAGAATGAATTGGAAGGAATATGGGAAGACTTGGAGGGTTTGCTGGTAGCAATGGGCTCACAGAAGCCACCAGCAGCAGTTGACCTTAGGTCACGGCAGGTATTAAGTCTTGAAACCCTAGGAAATATTATAAGCTATTGACAAAACCACAAGTAAGCATCACTGACAAAGAAGTAAATAAGTCAAAGGTGGTCTCATCCACAGTGAGAGCTTTTGTGAAAGTTCATCTAAAGCTGTACAAGCGTCGGTACCGTTTGTTCATGGCAACAAAAGGCAGGATGCTGAGCTATGTGGAAATAGCCTCTCTAATAAACATCTGCAATGTCGTCATGAATAAATTCAAGTTTCTATAAGCAACTGCATACTGCCAGCTTGAAGACAGGAAGAATGTCCATAAGTAGGCAAAGTGAACAAGTCTTTCATTAACAAGGTTATTTAAACTATGATGTCTCAGTTAGAAGCACTTGGCTCCTTTCTGAAGATGAATCTGCAGTTGATCTTTGTAGAGATAAAAAATAACCCACCAAAATAACCAACAAAAACACCTTTGGAGGGACTATTTTTTTTAAGGGAAACTCTGCCCGAAGGGATGCTAACATACTCAAAGTAATTCAGACTCATTATGTGCCTCTTGTAGATCTTGTCCATGCCCAACTCCAAAAATTCCCCTGTGCATATAAATAGAATCGAAACTGGCTTCTGCAGCAGGAGTATGCATGGAGAATGGAAGGTTAATCCTACCATTGGGGCATCACAATACAGAGGCAGGAAAAACCATGTCAGTCCAGAAGCCACTGTGGAAGAAGCTGTTCCTGCCTTTTTCCAAAAGCATCCGGCAAGGCAGCACCTCTGCAGGGCTGGTGGGCAATGCCAGATAGTCCTGAATGAACTATCATGTTCGTACAGTCAGGTGGATGGTGTCAGTACCCTTGCTCAGAGAAGCAGCAGACCATTGTCAACAAAGCAGAGTCAGGTGTTTATTTATGATAAGACCAGCCAATAAAGAGGACTGGAATACTCCAGCTGCTTAGACCAATTAGGCTGAGAAGAAGTGAAGAAGGGCAGTTGTTGCGTGACTGGTAGAAAGACACCTATACCAGCTTGTCTCTGAGGATGGTGCAGTGTTGCATCACAGCCAAGGATTCTGGGGACTGAGATCCTAAGCTCTTAGCAATAACTCTAGAGTCTCCAGGAATGCAGATGCACTTAGAGTGATGCAATAGGGTTGGGAAGAAATTTGCTCTATTTTTTCTCTAAGGGATAATTACTGTGCAAAGACACAAGCCATTGTGGTCTTCTGGTCCTGCAGCATGCACCCAAGTACCCAAAGGTCTTCTAGTCCTGACTTCAGAAAAATTCAGTCTTCTACATAACACCGAAGGAATACCATTACCAAATAGCTACTATCTGTAACTGTGTGTTAACTCGTGGATGGCTGTCACCTTGTAGATTTTATGCATCTGATTGCTGGGAATGAACTGCATGCATCAGTAGATAAATGATACCTTAATACCTTTGCTTAATACCTTTCCCATATGACAAAAGCTTTTTAACATACAAGAAAACACAATTACAGGAGGTTATCTGTGGACTTATGTAATGTCTATTATTTCCTTCCAGTTTTTAGTTAAACTGTCAGTTAGAGGAACTACTTAGTCTGAATGGCAGAGCAAGCATACAAAGGATCAGCTCCCATGAGGTCACTGCACCATCAAATTCATAAGGTCAACATTCATTTGCATTAATTGCAAGGGTAATAATTTATTTTGGCATATCTGTTTTGCTACTTCCCCCCCACTCCCTTTAGAAGTAATAGAAAAGTTAAAGACTGCTGCTTTACAAACACGTTGTCACTTATTAGCATTGACATGTATTTCTTTCAGAGAACTTTCATTCCAGCACCTTCTGCCGTGGGTAGGAAACTCACACCCACCACACACCCCCAAGGTCTATCTGACTTCTTCACACAATGTACTGTATAACTACTCTGTACTTGCACTACAGAAGGTGGCCAACCGCATGACTGGTAACCATAGCAGCTGCAATAACAAAAAAAATCCCAGTGCTGAATGTATGCACAAGTCTGCTGCTTTAGCATCACTTCATTTGCCATGAACAGCATCAATGGGTATGCTTCAAAATGTCCCAGTGCTTGATGAGGGAAGAAATACTGTTCAACATCACATGAACTGTATGTCTCACACAGAAGAATGTTTCCTGTTAGTCTCTAGACTTTTGTAATGTCTAGAGATATTTTCTGGAGCTGTAATCTCAGGCATTCAAGCTAGGATTTCTGTTTCTTGCATGGGAAAGATTGGTCCTGGAGATTTTCCATGCTGGAATTGCTGGTTTTTTTCCTGTCATGTGCTGAGTGTTGCCTGCCAGGGACTGAGAAGTAATGACAGGCAATAATATCTGATTCTTCTCCAGTAACAAGGCCAAAACACAGTATCCCAATACCACTGGCTGTCTCAATGTTATTAACCCTTTCAGGCAGAATCAGTGAAATTTCCACAGGTGGTGCATGTGGGTAGGGAATTTCTCCTTTTCCTCTCCCTAATGTTTCTTTTCCAGCTGATCTGAGGCTTGGGAAAATGTCATCCCTTGGAGAAGGCTGCAGCAGGATGGGGCTCTCCTCCTAGCCCACCCCACGTTACAGGATCTACCTTCCCAAGAGCACAGCCCTCTCCAAGAACTGCAGAGCTTCATTGACCTGATAGAAGCAGCAACTCTGCTCTGTCTGGTTCTCTCTCCATTAATGGAGCAAGGACATCACAGATACAATAGCACATCATTGCTATAAAGAAGAATGAAGGAGGAAGTAAAGGCAAGAGCAAACTGAAACTAAGAATGTCACGGCAGTGAGGAGCTAAGGCTGTTGTAGATACTTCGACAGAATATCCTCTTAGTTTTGGTAACAAATTTGCTACTGTAGGCATTGAGAAGCCTGTTAGCATTATGGTGCTGGTATACCATTCAATATCAAAAGCATTCAGTTCCCGACAGTATGTCACACTTGGACATAATCCAAAGCTAGTGACAGTCTGAGACCTGTGAGTTATAAAGCCAATCCCTGCATGCTTGTTTATATTAGGAAGCTCACATTTCAACCCAAAGCCTGAAAGCAAGATATACCTCAACATGCTAAAAATTACAGAAGACTCATGGAATTTGAGTTCAAGTCTTTTGGGCTCCAGCACAGAAAGCTACCACCTAAGCAGCTGCATGGCTGAGGATTTTTCCAAGTTTCTTTACAAAGCAGTGCCCTTAAGAACATCAGAAGCCTCAGAAAAATCAGTCCTCCTATTTTCAATATATTTTGTTTTGACAGAGGAAACACAGCAAGTAATCAAAACCAAAATTTAATGTTCAAATCCCTGCCCATGGCAGGCGGCTGGAACTATACGATCTTTAAGGCCCTTTCCAACCCAAACCATACTGTGAAATATGGGTTTGGCAGAAACTTGGAGTGCTTAGGTAACATATTTACAGGACAAACTTGTTTTGCTTTCTTATAAAACAATAAAGACATGCAAGGACATTTGGCCAACACAGAGAACAACTGACCCACACACTTTCAGAAATAAAAGCATGATTTGTTGCAGTTTTGGTCAAGGTGCTATAACTATTAGTTGCAATAAATATTCACCTTTGCAGACTAGCATAGGAAAAGCTTACCAGCTGCAAGCTCTCCTTTGTTTCGCAGCCACATCCACCAGTGTGAGCCATAATTTGCCCTCAGGAGACCATGAATGTAAGGACTATGGCTGCCTCCTTCCTTCACAAGGCAAGGGTAGGGAAAGAAGAGCTCCTTGTAGACCTCCTTCTCTTTTAAGCAGGGCATTGGAGGCAAAAGTGAACCAAGAATATCAGGCTGGAAGGGGCTACTGGAAAAGCCCAACACTCAGGTTTTGCAGATACCTCATTATTTAATCCCCTTCCTGGAGTGACCAGCTGAGGAGTGGTTAGATCCATTGCTCCTATTGGGAGCAATTTACTCACCTGAGCAACTCAGTCATGAATTTCAGACCCTTCAGAGGATCTCTGTGTTAGATGGTGCACTAGCCAGAGCCCACCTAGGGTGTTAAAGCTCAGTGTGATGAAAATGTACACCGCTATGGATGAAAAATTCATTTTGTTGCTACCATATATTTTTTCATTATTTCTATGGCATAATAATTGAACTGTAAATACCAGCAGCTTTATATGACTACAGCTAACTATACACAAACAAAAGATCGCTTACCTTAACTTATTACATGTTTCCATGACTCTCTTGTGTAAGTGCTTCTATTCCCAGAGCATAACAACAGTCTTTCAGTGGGTTTTTAATTCTGGGGAAACAATTAACTTAGCATACCATCTCTTCTAAGAAAGTTAGCCAAACCCAAGTTCCTTATTAAAATTAGATTCCCAGTCAAAAGAGTTATAATTACTTCTCTCCTACCCAGCCATTTTCTATTAAGGCGTGACTTCCTTTATCCTGCTGTCTTCCATGCAGAGCAATAATTATTAGGACAATAAAAAAAAAAAGGAAGTCAGTGTTAAGTTTTGTCTGCTATTGGAAAAGTTTATTGCTTTTTTCTACTGATAGCTCTTCAAGGCCCGATTTAACTTGTAAAATTGCAGAGACTTTAAGGATTTGGCAGTACTTTGGTGTCACTAAACACTATGTATGTAGTGAGACAAAGTTGGTAACAGATGTGCTTACGTCAGCTCTGATAACATTCATAAATTCATTTAACAGAGGCTTCATAATGTCTGCAAAATGGTTTTCAAAAGCAATTACTTCCCTTGCAGCATTTGGTCTGTCTCGCTGTTGAATATAATCTTCACATATTAGTATATTGCACATTTGGAGAGGAGTCGGTGAAGTAACTGCTAGTACAGTGAGGAATGATCGTCAGCCATCTTACACCACAGCCTTACTCTAAAAGCCTGGCTTTTAGAAGGACTAACCAAAAAAGGTAACCTACACATTCAAAAACAAAAAAGTGTGAGAGATTGAGATATTTTACCATTTGGTTGGTTATGAATAATGAGTAGGCTTTCTATTTGTAACACAGTATAACACAGCTATGGGAAATTATGGCTCCATGCCTTCCTTTAATTTGATGTTGCTGGGAAAGGCTGTGGAAATTGGCTTAGCAGTGATTTTTTAACACTCCAAAGATTCAAAAGATACAGATGCACTGCTTAGAAAAGCCACTGGAAACACCTGACTCTTCATGTGCTTGTTGCCATTGGTAGGGGAAGCCTCATCAGTACAAAGCAGAGAAGCACAGCATCTGGTAATGAGATTGGAATATCAGATCCTCCCTTAGTCACTGTGATCATTAAATTGCTCTTTTACCTGTCTGTCTCTTCTCACCATACATGCTCTGTAATGAAACAGCAGGCTGTTAAGGATGAAGAGCAATGGAAGCAATTCTTTTTCTTTCATTTGTAATTGGGATAAACCATTTCTAACTGTAACTGACTTGGCAATGCAGTGACTCACACAGATCACTGTTGAGTTTGACTCAACCACCAACTCAGAAAGACAAGCAGGCTTGAGCCCCTTTCTCCAGATGAGAGTGTGTGGAAACAAAACTCATATCCTCTGAGCACAAAGCAACAACCTACCTAACTCTGCCACAATGCCTGTTTGCTGTGGCTCCTTGTGAGCAGGATGTGGAGGTTTCCATGACCTTGGAGGGATTGCAGAGGTCACCCATTCCTTTAAATGAAGCATCACCCAGGAGCAAGAAGTGAGAGAATGCTTCAGAATGGCTGAGAAGCACCATAGCCCTTACAAAACATTTAAGAAGATTTCAGAAGGCTTTTTCTTTCTTTAATTTATGAACCCTTGGCAAAAATAAGCAGAAATTACTGGTTTAGGTCTGGCTCCAGTTTCCACATGTGAAGGTTAGAAAGTTAAATTCTGCTCAGCCTTCCTTTCACCTGAAGGATCAACCTTCAATTACATACTGCTAAAAAGTAAATCATTACTCCATTTTGCTTTGCCCTTGATTATTAGATATTGATTACACCGCTTTTAGAGTCCATCCTCTTTAGTTCTTTGAGTCGTATTTTCTTCCTGCTGTGGGTATGTTCCCCCTCTGCCACCCATTCCTGCATTGCAGGAGGAGTTGAGTATCTGTTAATATTACTTTTATTACATTTCTCTTTGTTCCCTTTTTAAAAATAATTTTTGCTACACAGAAAGTGCCTTACAAGCTGACCAGGCTAAGCTCTAGTCCTTGTTCCCATTGCCCTCATTCCATTCTCATCACCTGCAGCAATGAGCTGTGGTGGTCAGGCAGAGGTTCCTAAAGACTTTCTTCATCTCTCAGCCATGTAGGGTAGTTTAGAGGCTCCAAGGGCAGTACAGACATCTGCCTTCCTTGGATCTGGTCCAGGAAGGAGCAGCGCACAGGATCCCCAGTCACTGTTGCTGCATGCCAGCGAGACAGCAGGATAAGCAGGAAGCTGAATAACCCCTCCAGAAACAGGGAAAGGGCTCAGCTACCACCTCTCCAACAGCAGGGTGCTTAATCACAGCCCAAGCTGGCCTTGCTGTGGGTAAGCTGTAGAGCTTGGAAAATTTCAGGCATCTTCTGTCTAACCCCCGTGCTCACACACAGAAAGGCAGGATGGAGCCCACAGACGGAGTCGGCTCTGTTTTCACTGTACAAGGACATAACACACTGGCCTGGGTTTCTCAGCAGTCAAATATTTGCCTGGTGGGCTGTCTGCAAAGCTGTTTCCAGCAGCCAGGCTAGACTGCATCCTCCCTCCGCAGAGCCCTGTTCCTCCCTTTGCCCATCCCTGCTCTCACACAACATGCCAGAGAGTATTTGAACATCCACAGAGTCTCATGTTTGAGATTTTATCCAAAACACACCCTTCTGCCACCCACTCAGAGGAAACTCATTTTATTTGTCTAACAAGAGCAAAGGGCCAAGCCAGTTAACCCTGCCAAGCTCAGAGCCAGGGATCCAGGCTTTCACATCCCATTTGTAGAACCCAAACCCACCCATTCAGCTAATCCTTACACAACCATGATAAATCATCCTCAGTCAGAGGCGTCACAGGAGCCATTACTTTACTTTTATCAACTTTAATGAAAAATAAAAAGGGGGAAAGAAGGAAAAATAGCCAGTGAAGAGACCTCTGTCCTTCTTTGTGTCCTGGAAAGGTATATTCCAGCAGGTGCAAGAGATGTATAAAGCAGGATGTGTCGGATTAATAAGCACCCATCCTCTCCATATTATTTATTACATAGCCAAGCTGTTCCAATTTAAGGAATAAAACTAATGACGGGATGTCTTTTGTGCTGTTAACTCAGAAAAAATAATCCTTGCAGAGAGGTGTGAAAGGAAATGCCAAGCAAGCTAGAGTTTAAGTCAAGTCAGACACACGTTTGTGTGTGGACTGTAATGCCATTGAAGCAATTTTCCTGTGTCTGGCAAGACAATATAACCCTGAGATTTAAAGCAGGGTGTCAGCAGCACTGCGGTGGACAAGAGAGCAGCATCTGGGGGCTGGCACATCTGCCTTCAGCATGCTGTTTGCTGGATACCAGTCATCACACAACTCACTACATCTCCACCTAGAAAGACTGGGCAGAAGATACTGCCAGTTCATCTATCTGTTTAGACAATGTGCCTACAGCTACCCTCGAACTCTATTAATAATCCCCTGAACTTTTAGCAATCTGTAACACATACACATCAGCTTATATAGTGCTGTGCTGAAAGCAGGGTTCTCCAGAGCAATGGTTTCCAAATGCAAAGGGGAAAACACATACTTCCAGACAGGATGATTTATTGCAGATTAACAAAAAATGAAAGAATGGAGAGAGAAGTAAAATGCAAATCTGGGCCAGAATGAGCCATGCCTCCATCTTGAACCTGCTCACAGCCCCACTGCTCCACAGACAGGCAGGCAGGATTTTCATTTCAAGGCTGCGACAGAGAGAGCACACACCATTCCCACACAGAGATGACCAAGACCCTGACTGTTCAGTTTGCCAAGCCCCTCAAATAATCCTAAGTAAATAGACTGCTTTCCAGAACCCGCTCAAGGTCAGAAATTTCACAAAGCCCCCTCGCTGGCCTACTGCTACCAGATTTCCTTCCAGGAGAAAGCTTGTAGCCACTCCAATAATGTTTTATCCAGCTGACCCTAAAACTTCAAAGGAGTTATTGGTATTCATGTGTCCTTGGGACCGTTCCCTGACTAGTACATTTTAGTTATGATTTTCCCGTGTGTAAAGTATTTTTAAAGTTAATAATGCACAGAAATTGTTTACAGAAGCAAAGATGGGCGATAAGAAGAGAATTTGCAGACATGCTGCAATTGAAAGCCTTTTCTGGACTTTTTCTTCTGTTTGAATGAGTGGGTGGGTGACAAATACTAAGGAAAAGTAGAATAACTTGCAGTTTTATGTCAGTAGCTGAAGTCCATGCTGTTGCAGCTGCTCTGCTACCAGCCCTTGCTGCGTTTGCCTATGCAGTGCCTGCACATCTAACGACACTCTGACTATAACCTTTCTTCAATCACTTTGCTTTTCTGCAGCAAATTTGTTTCAAATCCACATTTTTCAGTTGCACACACAAAAAAGTGAGGCTGGTTCTTAATGCCTGCACTGCTGATTGCTTCCAGCTCCCTGCCCATCTGCTTGGCTTCTGGCCCAAGGACGTTAGAGCACAGCCTGTGCCTGTGGGTCCCTTCGTCCCCTGGGGCACCACAACTATAGGATTCTGCTGTAGTCACCAGACTGGTTTGCAAGTATGTAGGGTCATAGGGGAGCCCAGGTTCAAAGCTTGGAAGCAGATCCTCATGAAGAAGGCTTTCCAAGATTGTATTCCCACCAGGTGATGGATGCTAGCATGGGAGTCTGAATTTAAATCTGACCTAAAGTTTCCTGGTGTTTAGGGATGCTTGCAGATGGGATTTTGGCATAGTCCATTAGGGAGACAGGATGCACTTTCTTACAAAGATGAAAACATCCTGAGAGACTAATCAGCAGGAGCGCAAGGTTGTCTTATAATTTATGGTAAATTCATTTTGGTGCTGGAAGAAATACAAACTCATCTCTCCTTAAGGAATGTATCTGTTAGGATTGCACATCTAGTTCTTATGCTCTCTCCCATGGGAGGAAATGTGGTGTTTTGTTTTTTCCCCTCATCCTGAGGATATCTTCATTATGTTCTACTAAGAGCTCAGCATTACATGATGATGTTGCTAATGAATGCCTTTAGGCTCCAAAGGGCAGAGTCTCAAGAGCTCTATGATTAAATATAATAATTTGCAGTTCTGCAATACGTTCCATCTGAAGATCTTGGCTCTTTGTACTGATTCCTGTGAATTAAACTCAGTCTCTCGCAAGTGAGCTATTTCTGATAAATGCCAAATACCCTGATAGCAAGGACACTTTCCTGAGAGATCAGAGACAGAGTTTTGAGCACTTCTGGCTGGGGTGAGAATCGACCAGGGTGGTGGGAAGGTCCTCTTCACAGCAGTGTGTGCTGACAGGGGAAAGGAGGTATCCCACCATGTGTTCTGGCAGTTTGGAAGAAAGAAGGGTGACCTCTCCTCAGCTCTTTAAGAGAAGGCCGTACACAATGGATCCCAAACATATGAATATGCCTCCTTGAAGACTCCCATAAAGGTAGATTTTAGGCTCATGTACCCTCAGTGTTCACCAGATGGTTCATCAAAGGCTGAACACAAAAAGATCCACCCTATGGTTAGTTTAAGTCCCATTAGAAAAGAAATTTAACTGTCCTTGCCCTGTCTGTAGGACATTGGTGCCTGACACAGGGCTCTAGATTTTATGCGGTCCATTTGATATCATCCTTCATGATTAAGGAATTCAGAAAAGTTACAGAATGGCCTGATGAGGCATGTTTCTTCTCTTTCTTTTGTGTTTTCTCTCGCAGTAACTGCTTCTCCACCTCCAGGAAATGTGATTATTGGCAAAATATTTCCAGACGAGAATGAGCGCACTTTTATTGTATGCAATGTGACAGTAGAGGTTGATAGGTTAAAAGGAAAATAAAAGCAATCTCTGATTATTCTAGCTGCCTTTCAAGGAGTTAAAACAGACTAGGTTGAGAACTCAAGTCCTAGAAACAGTAGTACGAAATGCCAGTGCACCATCAGGCCAAAGTTTCACTCCCAAATGTCTTTAATAAAGATTTAAAGCCCCCTATTATCAAGTAGATTCCTCATGCAAGTTTTTAAGATGGTTTTAATAGAGGTGAGGTCATGTGTCAAGTGGATGATGCATGTTCAAGTTGCCAAGTTCAAATCCCTGTTTGTTCAGAGTTTTAACTGTTCCAGTTTCAGCTGTTTAGAACAGGACATCCCACTGTATTTGCTTTACTTGGCAATGTTTTGGCAGTGACAGGGGGGCTAGAAGCTTCCCATATGTCCAACAGAGCCAGTGCCAGCCAGCTTCAAGACAGAGCCAGCACTGCCCAAGTTTGAGCCCATTGGCAACAGTGGAAACACCTCAGGAATAACATGCTTAAGGGGAAAAAATGTTGCACAACAACAGTCAGAGAGAGTGAGAATACATGAGAGCCTCCAAGGAGACCTTATAACAGCCTTCCAGTACCTAAAGGGGCCAACAAGAAATCTGGAGAGGGGCTTTTGACAAGGGCCTGTAGTGACAGGACAAGGGGGAATGGCTTCAAACTGACAGAGAGGAGATTGAGATGAGACGTTAGGAAGAAGTTCTTCACTGTAGGGGTAGTAAGGCTTATGAGAAAGTGCGAGACGTTTCACCAGGGCCTGTAGTGACAGGGGAAGGGGCAATGGCTTCAAACTGAAAGAGGATGGGTTTAGATTGGACATAAGGAAGTAATTTTTTATGATGAGGGTGCTGAGGCGCTGGCACAGGCTGCCCAGAGAAGCTGTGGCTGCCCCATCCCTGGCAGTGTTCAAGGCCAGGTTGGACAGGGCTTGGAGCAACCTGGTCTGGTGGAAGGTGTCCTTGCCCATGGTAGGGGTTTGGAACAGGATGAGCTTTAAGTTCCCTTCCAACCCAGACCATCCTATAGTTCTGTGATTTCCTTAGTAAGAGATTACTTTCCCAGGTCAAGTCTGCTTTGCCTGTGACTGTGACTGATGTGTGATCTCAACCCATGAGCCTTTCATTACATTTTCTCTCCCCCATCCAGCTGAAGAAAGGAGCGATAGAGCAGCTTTGTTGGGCACCTGGTATCTGGCCAGCATCAACCCCCCACACCCACTGATCTGCAGGTTGGTGAAGCAGAATCACAGTAATTAGTGGGTTAGCTTTCTTTAACAATGTGTTTTTGTGTAATATAGTGAATTAGTAAAATAGACATCACTCTTGAAGGCCTTTCTTGCATTCTTTTTAGCACCATTTGATATATACTACAGGAAAAGAACAAGATGGGAAGACAAACACATGGCTGAGGCAGGGCAGCTGATGAAATTGTGCCAGAGGGGGAGGTCTGAGACATGCCTGCATCCAGGCAGCTGGAGGGAAAGGCATTCACCCAGCCAATGGGAAAGACTATCCAAAGGTCAGGAGGTAGCTAAGCAACAGAAAGAAGGAAACCTTCATCACTTCCAGCCGGAAATAAGGCAAAAAAAATACTTTTCTAGAATTTAATGGCAGTGTAGCCCTGTGGGTAGAAGCAAAACTATGGGAGCAGGGGGTCTCTAGCTTTACTCTTTGCAGAGTTGCTATATGACATTAAGCAAATAAACTATTGAGTGCCTCAGTTTCCCCACCTAAAAATGTATACGGTATGCCTCAATGCATGTAACATACCTTACCACCACGGCTGGGAGGTTTCCAGCCCTACACTGCTTTAAGACCCTCAGATAAAAGAAGCTGCAGAAGTTGAGACTAATATAGTTATTTTCTGTTTATTACTTAGTAGGTAGACACACAGTAGGAACCATTTTAACATGTGTTAGTGTAGGTGGAAATGACTCACTTGGCTGCACTGGAAGCTAGCTGCTGTAGACTGGGTGCTGCTTCAGTCCTAAATAAATCCCATAAAAGAGAGCTGAGAGCTTGGAAAATGAAGTGAATCTTGCTGCTCTGTTACTAATTAACTTAATATATTTAACATGTATATATATGAGCATGTCTTAATTTATACACATATGAGCATACATAAACTCCTATATTGTATCCATTTTTTAAATTACTTTCATAATGAACAGCTAATGCCAAAGAGGGACCCAATGTTTATTTTCCCTCTGTACTTCCCAGTATCATAAGATGACCTAGAAAATATCACACAGAAATTTCCTGAACATTGTCTATATGCTTTTTAGAGACCTGTTACATCCAGAAGGGGTTTTAGCAACAAATGTATTGTAGCGGTGGACTAAAACATAGGTGACAAAACTAAGGCTCAGACTAAGACCAGAAAAACTAAGGAATTTAGATTGGAGTTTAATTCTCCAGTCCATCAGGGATTCTCTGGCTTTCTGGGGGAGAAGGAGAGCTACAAACCTCTGCTGGGCCAGGTCGCAGCTGGGATGAGCTCCTGGTAATAGCTGTATCCAACAAAAAAGCTTCCACTGGCTGCTCTGGATGGCATCCCCACTTCCTTACCTCTGCACAGTGTCCCTGCATACACTGTGCAAAATAGCAGTCAAGCACGAGCTTAATTTGTATCTTGAGATCTGTGTCATTTACCTTTAGGTTAGTGGCTGCAAAGTGTCTTTCTGGGCAGGCAAAGAAAGGTAAGTACTAAGCTGTAGTCACCATTTCTTTCCATTGCGGTAGGGATGCATGTCACAATTTCCACAAAAATGTGGATGTAAGCTACATGCAACGCTTCCTTCTGGCCTTTGCAGCTCTCAGCCAGCACGGCACCATAGGAGAGATACAACATATAGCAACACGCAGTCAACAAGAGGCTCTTTTAGACTTTAGCTCTGCTGGGCTCCATCCATGTTTCCAGTCCTGGGGTACCTAGGAGACACCTAAGAGTGGTGTCAGGGCACACTGACTGCGTTTCCCTGTCCAGGAAGGGGACAAGGGCTCCCACAGCCAAGAAGAGCGAGCTCTGTGCCTGCCCACCTCAGGGAACAAACAAAAAAGGGCATGTCAGCCCTCTTGGTTTCTGTTCACATCCCAGGCACATGTCTTTTCTTGCCCACTCCCACACACCAGTATGCAGATATTAAAGCAAATGCTCAGAGGCAGCTAGTCAGAGATGCACTGATTTATGTCATGCTAACGGTGGCAGAAGCAAACTTGGAGGTGGAGGCAAGAACGATTCAGTGGCAGCATTTCAATGCCAGATTTAAAAATCAGGGCTTAATGTTTCTGTAAATGAAAATGACTTAATTAGTCAATAAGCCAAGAGAGTCTTCCAGCTAGGAAAGGACTAAGTGTGAAGCCCTGCTCTGAGATCAGAGTTTGGAGCCTAGCAACATTCACAGATCTCCCATTACAGGGTGACACTGGGTGGAAATACTAAGGATTGCCTGCAGACAAAGGTGCTAAACCCTGCTTTAAGCTACCTCCTGCCACAGATCCCAGGGGAGTTCACTAAAGGGACCATCTGCCATTGTCCTTGCCAGGAAGGAGAATTAATACTGTTA
The DNA here is from genome assembly GCA_002631895.1 of Agapornis roseicollis. Classification (NCBI taxonomy): domain Eukaryota; kingdom Metazoa; phylum Chordata; class Aves; order Psittaciformes; family Psittacidae; genus Agapornis; species Agapornis roseicollis. The sequence goes on along the minus strand of NDXB01012542.1, from coordinate 4,277 downwards.
ACTGAAGACTACAGGGATTTTATCTGTTTTACACTCACCCACTTCCATAGTCCTTCACGCCACCTGCCTTGGGAAGGATCTCAGGGAAGCTGCCAAGCTACAGAGCTGGGATTGTGCTTGCGTTCTGAACATCTTCGCAGTTTCAGGCCCCACAGTTTTTAGAGGTCATTTATTCAGCATGCCTAGATGCATAGGGCATGGAGTAACATCATAAAAGGCAGCCTGTTTCCAGCTCAATCACTGGAAAGTACTCATTTATTAAAACAAACTCACAGTAAGTTTTCAAACCCCAGACATCCTGGGAGGAGAGGAATGGATGCACAAAATGGGTGTCTGAGACCCACCCTAAAGACAAAGTTGTAATAGCAAAAAGCAAGGCCAACTGTAGAGTTTGAATGCTCTATGAACTAAAGAGCCATGCCACAGAAAGCCTGTCACTGACTGCTCTGCATAACTGCATTCCCAAATGTTTTCTATAGCCAATAGGTTACTCCCATTTTGGCATGGGAAGTAATCTGACCCACCCTGCTTCGTGTGAGTGGGGGGCAGCTGGGCATCTGAGTGTGTGACTTGCTAAAATAAGACATAAGCCCTTGAAAAGAGCTTAATATAATCTTTCAGGGGGTCTGTCAAACCTTCTAATGAGGGGCCCTTATTTTGCCCTTGCATCTGGCCAGGACTGTGCTATTACTAATGATGAAAAAAGATCCCCTTCCTTCATTGATTTGTCATCATGGTAAGCATCCAGATAGATGAGATTTCAGGCAGCAGTACTGTTTCCCCAGCCCACGTATTCTTTTTCTTCTCCAGGAAGATACATGAGGAGGATCAGGGAGGAGAAAGTGCTTTTCACTCCAACGATCTAGGAGGGATAAAGAGGGAAACAACTCAGAAACAAAGCAATCCCCAGCTGGAAAGCAGAGGTTTGTCCTAAGAAACACAATGTGAAGAGATTGCTAAACTTCTGCTGAAAAGAATGAATAACACCTGCAGTGCAGCTCCCGCTCCCCACGGAGGTTGTTTAAGTGGGAAAGACTGGTGCTTACTGGAACTTTCAGACCTGCAGCAAAATTTAACGCATTGGATCTCACATGACGTATTTGCGCGCTGGTTTAGGGAAACATAATTTTCCTCTGTTATACTAATTAGATGACAAGATTGATTGACTTCCTGTGTTACTTTGAGTGTCTCACGTGTATCTATAGCCTCCAGAATAGGTATGCACTTAATTATTTTGCACCTTCTGCACATCAGTGCCCAGAAAAGCCCATTCCGGTGTCCAGCTGTGTGTCCAGGAGCAGGAGGCTGTGCATTCACAGGCGGCCTCTTTCCTTGTACAAATAAGAAATATGCAATCATTATAACCCCCTTTCTTTTAAATTAGGCCCCATACTTTACCTTTCCCCTCCTCTAAAATGGTCATGTTTGCCTATCTAACAGGCTGTTGGAATCATTTTGATCATACAAAGGGTGCTTTGCAAATACAGAAAATGGCAGTCCCAAAACAGGAGGTGCAATATAGAAAAAATTAACACACACAGTGGAGGAGAGAAAAAGGACAAATGTGCAAGTAAGCAGAGTACTCACACTGCTAATGCATACCTCACTGTTCTGTAATGTTTACAACATTTATTTGGCAATACTTTTTTCAGTTCAATGTACTACTGTATTAGCTGATGCTTTCCTTGCCCCTGTAGCCCAAGGCAATGCCCCTAGAACACATGGTCCATGATTAATGAGATGAGGGACTGGCTGGTGTCATGGTCAGAGGCAGATGAACATCAAGCTGCATGAATACATATTGTCCTGATCTGTGGCACAGATTTAGTGACATTATTTAAGTAATTTGAACTTTTCAGAGATGGGCAGTAATTATGTGTTCATTATTTTTCAGGTTCTGACTCAAGGCTTTGAGATTGCAGGAGGTACAGAAGAACTGAAGGCAAAGCAAGCTGGAGCTAGAGCATGCAAAGTGATGTGAGTCACCAAGTGCTGTGACACATGAGTCCCACTCTAATATGAACACTTGAAATCAGTGACTTCAGCCTCTGCTCTCCATTCCTCAGCTCTACATTCAGGAAATACAGCTCTGCATTCATGAAACACAGGTAGTGCTTTGCCATCTCTGATGGGAAGAGAGAAACCAGATGAGTTAGTATTTGTGAGGCACTGTTACTATAGCAATAAGCAGCACAGAAAAACTCATGAGGAAAATAATTGCCTTCAATGCAGATAATATGTAGTCAATAAGGCATGGAAGCACACTCCAAACAATGGAGGGAAGAAATACTGAGCAGCTGCTCATTAAGTGAACACTATCCATCTTGTGTGCTGGGTGAGGCCAGGGTCCTGTGGAGTGCTGTGGGATTATACAGTTAATGCTGGTCCTTTAACACACATGTACAGGTGTTCTTAACTCTGGCATTTCCAACTTTTGAAGGCCTAACTTTGAAGTCTTTCTCATGAGGACAGAAGAGTGCAGTCTATAGTTATCCAGATTATAAAAGTGGAAATTCCACGTTGTAGCATCAAGCTGATACACATCATCTGGGACACTTAGGTTGCCTACACAGACCTCTGTTACGTAGATCAAGAAATAGACCAACTGATTGCAATAACAATTCCTCACCCTTGCATTGTGGAGTAATGGGAGGGTATCTTGGCTTCCTTTGGGGAAGGTGATTACTTACAGAATAAGATTCTCCACCTGTTCTTTTTTTCCCCTCTGCCCCTTCTTTCCAAACTGTCCATGTCCTTCCTTCTTACTATCTCCTTGCCCACATCTCCCTGTGACTTTGTCTGTGTTCCTGTTGTCATCTTCAGCTCCATGTTCTGGCTTCTGGCTAATGGTTCTGGCTAATGCCCAGTTTCCCACCTTGTACAATTTTGTTACTCATCCCAGACAGTTTCTTAGTTGCCTCTCCAAAACAACAGGAACTCTGCATCTGAATCTTGGCTTCTTGTAAGCTCTGACTTTCTAGCTCCTAAAACTTACTATCTTTGCCAAGTCAGCTTCAGATTCCTCTTCCCCATCTCCTCCTCTGATTCAGTTTTCATGACCACCCATGAGTTTCTATTTTCAGAAAATGGAGATTCTTCTAAGTCATTTGTAGCAATTCTGGCTAATGAAAATGCGTGGCATTGTGAGATGAACTGAAAGTCACGTGTATTGGCAGCAGTGATAACCTTGACAAATGTATTTTTACATGCTAAAAATACACAAATAAGTCTTGAGATCAACTCCTGTTACAGGGTGCTGTGGCAAAGGCTGTGCTATGGCAGTTTTCTGTGATTTTTTTGGTAGGATTCTTTGTATATTATGAGTGTGAGGAAAATCACAGCAGGCACTCAAGTAATTAGCGCTATGTGGTTTTCCTTAAATGCAGTTTCAAGGAAGAAAAGTGCTTTACTACAAACTGCAAACTACATAACTACATTTGTTTTTGTTTCCTGATGAAGAGTGTTACCTAAGCCTCCTAAGAGCAGGCTGGTGGTGAGGTGAAAGGGGAAGAAGTGTCCTCGTGACCCAAGCCTGCCTCCCACCTTCAGGATAAGTACCTCAGACTGTGAGGGTAGCCAGAAAGGGTGTTAAAAAGGTCAGGCTCTCACAGACATAATGGATGCTTAGTGAAGGGCAAGCACAGGGTTATACTGTCCCCAGGATACTCTCAAGAATGCTGCAGCTTAAGGACTTCTTGAACTTTGCTGTACCTGCGTCCACTGAACTGCCCTTGACAGACTTTTCTACCATAAATATAGCCAAGATAGTTTTTTGTTTGGTTGATTTTCCCCCCTTTTGTTTTGTTTTGTATTCTTCTAGCATTGAGGGCAAACTAGAACTCACAGGCACAATGAACATGCTATGTGATAAAGCATTGCTCTCTGTGCCTCTTGAATGGGCAGATTGGCTTGGCTTGTACTTCAGTGTGCATCATAAGTGAAAACAAAATTGTAGACACTAAGGAGGTTCAGGGCAAGAGGGATGCAGTGGCCATGAACTCACCGGGCTCCCTTGTATTGTCACTGATGTTCTGCTACCAACAGATAGTCCCAGGTCTTCTATCCCCAGGCCTATCACCATTTTGCTGGGAATTGCTACTTCTCAGGGCATTGTTTCTGAGACTCTTGGTTTTGTGCAGTCTCCAGGTCTGCCTCTGTGCTAGTTCCCCATGATTTTATACTGACCTTTCATTCCCAGTCCCCAGAAGGACTACGGAGCAATCCCAGGCACAGCTACAGGTTGGGCAGAGAGGAGATTCAGAGCAGTCCTGCAGAGA
>NDXB01012541.1:80462-102193 GCA_002631895.1 Agapornis roseicollis | reverse complement strand
TCCCTGCTTATGGCAGGGGGATTGGAACTAGATGATCTTAAGGTCCTTTCCAACCCCAACTATTCTATGATTCTATCTGCAATTGCACAGAAGATAGCCTGCTTACAGCAGATTTTTCTCCTTTTGATTTCTGTACAAATTTCACAGCATAGTGAGGCCATGACTAGTTAGGCTTTGAAAGCCTAACTCAAAGCCAAACAGTTCGAGGTTCTTTATATATATATATAAATATGAATGCTAGCTGTAAATTTAATATATAAAAGCCTTATAGTGCTTTTTTATCGGTTTTGCCACTGCCTTACCTGCCTGGAATGAAATGCTTTTCTTGAAATTTTTTGATGAATTACATCTGATAAGCATTCGTTTTAGAAAGGTTGTGGTCGCGTCTCCAGTTGTTTAGTCTTCCCAGTTATGCTAAGAATTAGAGTCATCATAGCGTGTTGACAGAGAATAGAAGTGCCCAGGAAAACCCTTTTGAAAACATTTGGACATTTCCAACCAAAATCAGCATGTATGTAGCTATATAAATAAAATGCCATAATTCATGGATTCAGAGAAGACTATCAGCAGAAAGTTCCATATGAACTAATTGAAAATATATAACTGTCAAATCCTGAAATACATCCTTAGTTACTGTAAATCAATTTTGTTTTGTTGAGTTTAGTGTTCCACTGTTTACAGCTGCTGAGATCTAGCCAGGAGGTAAGACCAAAGAGTATTCTGAGGTTATCTTGTTTGTAGCAAGAGCAGTTTACAGCTCAAACAGCTTGCATGCAAGTTGTGGAGTTCACAAGAGGCCAATTCCCAGATTGACTACAGGTCAACATTGCTNGGTAAGACCAAAGAGTATTCTGAGGTTATCTTGTTTGTAGCAAGAGCAGTTTACAGCTCAAACAGCTTGCATGCAAGTTGTGGAGTTCACAAGAGGCCAATTCCCAGATTGACTACAGGTCAACATTGCTTCAAGAAAAACACAATAGTCAGCACTGTGCTCCTGTAAGTTATTTTACAAGTATCTAAAAAAAACCCACAACAACAACCCATGTGTGGTGAGCTGCCTATCTGAGATTTCATAGAGAAGCCTAAAAAAAGCTTTGCCAGACTCTTAGTTTTGTTAGCATCACTGCAAGTTATACATGCTACTCCTCTAGACTGAGAGCTTCAGTGCAGCACTTTAAGACTTGAACTGCTTGTTTAATGGGCTATGAGATCTCTTCCATTTCCTCTTCACAGAACAAAAAACCAAAACCTAATCCAAACAACCACCAACCCCACAAAAGGCTTGGTGCTGTAAAAAAAAAAAAAAAGAAAAGAAAAAAAAGAAAAAGGGTGAAAAAATAGCTTATTTTCGTTAAATTTCTGGTTATGTTGAAAATTAGGAAATTGTCAGTATAAAAATCTATTGTTAGGAATATGCAAATGTGGAACACTGAATATTGCAATAGAAGATATGCTATAGGAATAATGTGGCATCATCACATGTCTTGTGGGTGTAATAAAAGGCAAACCGAATTTCTGGGAGCTGAAGTGTAACTTTCATACAAGCCAGAACAACACACATCATGCTGATTTTGAAGAAAGGCTGCAGAAGGTTCATAAGGAGCCATCAAGACTACCCAGCAAACCCACAGATCGCTTTCTAAATGTAGAGTTGTAGGATGAACACAATAACATGAGGTAACTGAAAGAAAGACATGGTGTGGCTGGTCCTAGGAATTGTTTTACCATTGTCCAAGGTGCCAGTGAAGATTTAGATGTCTCAGTAGCCTTTAATACTTGCTCAGTCAATGGATAAATTTCCTGGCAAGTTTAAGGCAATATGAAACATATACTCAGATTAAATTCCTGAGTTGTTTGTTACAGTTTTCAGGTTTATGTTTTCCCAAAACATTTCATCATTGCTGAAGTTTGTTCTTTTTTCTCTTCTATGAAATAGTCTTAGCTTCTTTTATGAGCTCAACCTGCTTTCACAATAGTATATGTATCTCTTTGCCCTTCACTTTTCTCGGCATGCCTTTCATGCAGTTTGACTGACACCATGGCTATATTCCCATGCTCCAAATAGGCATTTTCCTGGCATGTTGTCTTAATTGTGGGTCTTTTTCATGTGTTGTAGCTATTTACTTGCTCATAGATACTCACAGACTGATTGCTTGGGTAGTTGGTCCACAATTACAGTGAAAGATAGAGTTGCAATGTGGGCCAAACAGTTGCTTATCAGGTATTGGTGGAACTGATAGGATATGGGTTTAAAGATTGCTTTTGGTTCTTCTAGTAAAAAGCTGCAGTAGGGAACTGTTTTTTTTCATCTCTGTAATCTCATGTGGGGAAAGCAGGCCCTAAACAGATAATCCTATGTAGCATTTTGTAATATATTCCAGCAAACTGACAGCATGAGTGACTAAGTGTTTTGTTAGAGTAACAACCTTTGTTCTCTGATTAAATCTTTTTGATCCTCTATTCTTGTCCCCATTTATTTGAAAAAGACTAAGAAAAGAAGCTCTTTAAAGCTTAATATACACACCCTTTTGGCATAAAAATAGATCCTTTTTGTTTTTAAATAAGGCCTGAAATCATTCCACTCTCTTCTGGGTCATAGATGATATTAAAAATATAGGGATGCTACAGTAGAAGCCGAGTCAGTGATTCTGATCAAGAATAGCAAGAATATATTTGGTATTCCTTCCAATAGATTTTATTAAAACTTATTTTAACATGAGATTTTTTTGGCAGGGTGAATATTACAATAGGGGACTGTGAGGATTATGATAATGTCTATATTACAATAAGGTAGGCCTTAACCTCTGTCACACTAGAAATCAAATTCCAGGTGACTTACTGAGACTGAAGATCTTCACTTTTCTTTGGGACCTAAAGTATTCAGTGGGCTAGAGGGCTTCTCTCCAAGACCAGGATCCCATGCAGCTCAAGCACATTCTACAGTACTGTGGAGTCATCAGCTCCTGCTGTCAAGCTGCATTGGAGGCGTTTGTTACATGATCATGGATGATTTGGTGTCTGCAGGGCCCAGCTTGGTGACACGTGTGGAAGAGCAATGATTCACTCTGCTGAAAGTCACCACAGGGATACTGTAATAGGACCACTGTTAACAACTAAAGTACAGGCTCATTTAAAAACCTATGCTTTCAGACATACATATTCACATTTACAGTTATGATATCCATCCCAGACCTTCATGGAAATGTCTTTTCCCATCTTGCTTCATAACTATTTTCAGTCCAGTGACATACCCTGCTGTCTTGTTTCAGGAAGAGACATCTTCTGGCCAGTGTTAAGTTCACAGCAGTGCCAGAAGACAGCATGAATGTCTTCTACAGAAACTGATTTAGGCTGGAGAAGGTTGGCATCAATACACAGGGATGAGAACAATTCTTTCCTTGAGAAGTTATTTCTAGACAAAATAAAGCCTTTACTGTGACACCTGTGGACCTTTCTGAGATGTAAAAATATTGGAGAAAGTAAAGGCACTTTAAAATTTACCTTAGTGCGATGATATGTATAGGCATATATTTCTCAAATGAGCCACATCTCCTATAAATATGCTCTATGATACAAAAATAGGGTTTGAACCAGCAGTGAGATGGGCAGAATAGATTAACAAGCTTTCAACTATTTTAAAACTTTAGATCATGACTCTGTTTAGCTGGTAATTTCAGAAACATGAAATAGTGACAAATATCCCACGTTATATATAACCTATTTATTGGGTAAATGTTGGATGTTATCACTGTCTCTCTAGCTTATTGTTCAGTAAAATCTCAAGTTTTGAAGCAACCTGAATACTTTATAAATGTTAGCAACATAAGCCTTAGTCAAAAACTCAACCATTCAAGGTAATTACATAACATTGCAGATGGCAAAATGGATGCATAAAGAAGTAATTTGCTACAAGACACTTATCAATTTAGTAATAGATTGCAGAAGTGCTCATTCTTTATTCAAACTGAAAGAACACTGGCAATTTTTTTGTGTAACTTGTACTGCCAATGTCCTATATAATGACATGGTTTTGTTTTGCATTATGGACTTCTCTATCACTTGCCTATCCCATTATTCACATGTTGTCTGCCAATGCTAGAGGCAGAGCCAACGCTAAGAGTGAAGACCATATTTATCTCCCAGCTTAGAGGCTTTTGGATATTGTTTGTATTTTACTTTTTTTCTTTGCATACAATGTTATTTACCACAGAGTTATGCAGTTAGAGTTGCAGACTGAGAAAGAATGGAAGTGAGAAGAAAAAGTGTTAAATTCTTTCTTCTCCCTGGGAGAGTATAGCAATTTAAACAGCTCTCATAGCATCATGATGTTAATTTCCCCCCCAGTGTTTTCTGGCATCTGGTTCTATTCCCTCATGCAAAGGAGCTTTACAGAGTAATTTGTCTCATTAGAATTTTTGTTCCTGAAGTAAGAAGGGAAAACAAGTGTTATACATGGTATCTGACCAAATGTATTACTGTATATGAATGCATCAATAGGTAGATATAAGATTATTTCGTACAGTCAGGTATATTTAAAAAATATTGATTGCAAAATTTAACTCAGAAAGTAAGAAATTTGATCTGTAGTTATCTGTAGGATCTCAATTTAGCCTCCTTGTGTACAACTGTTATGATTCAGCCTTGCAGGAAGCTGGAAAAACAGGAACAGATTCTCTTGAAAAATATGATTCTTTTTGGATTGAAGGGTGAGCTTCTTATAGACTGGATATTACTGTCTTTTTCACTTCCTGAAAAGAAGTCCACCAATGAAAGAAGTTATTAAACGTGGAGTGAAACTGCTGAAGCTGCTTTAGGTAGAAATTGCAAAAGAAAAAGTCCAAAGAAACCCAAAGAAAAATAACAAAAATGTTACGTTTTTCTGTATCTTTTTCTTCTGTACAGCAATAGCAGACAACTGCTGAAAATACTAAATACATTATAATACTAGGGAAATATATAATCCTACATGCTCTCAGACTGTGCTGGATGCATATGATCCTCCGTAATCTGACAGTATGTGAAATCCTATATGTATTGCTCAATGTTATTTCATGACCTGTGGCAGATACCAAAAAATGACAGCCACCAGTTTTCCCTGTGTCTTTTGCTCTGGTACCTTAATGTAGGGAAGAAGGAAAGCAAACTAAATCTTCACTATATCCACTCAGTAGCTTTCAAACAGTGAAGCTTTTTAATATTTCTGACAAATTTGGTTAGAGAAAAAATAGCTCTATATTATGTTATCTATTATTTGTTGCATTTTTTGAAATTGTCCTACATCAGAAAGACAATTAAAGGTCTTTAGACATGTTTGATATAATCAGAGCAGAGTTATTTAAAGGCCTCGGTGGTCTGCTGGCCTAGCTAGATAGAATTATTTTTTCCAATCCCAGAAGAACAAAAGTCTGTCAAGTACTTAAAAAGCTAGAGATGAAGGACTACACTTCAGTTAGGGCAAGTGTAAGCTAAAAATGGCTAAATGTAGGCGTTTGGGAAATGTGTCAGTCCTGACAGCTCAAAAATAGAAATAATTATGTAAATCTTGGCTCCGAACCAGAAAACGTGTGAGTTGGAAAGGTTGTTAAGTATGGTCACATACTTCAGTAAATTAATTCAATCTCCTGTCAGAGATTAGAGATCCCCTATGAAGGTGCTAAAAAGATAGATTGCTGAGTGGCAATTTGGGTCAGACCAACTTAGCTTCTCCAGTATTGGGAAAGTGCTGGGTAGAACTCTCTGTTCCAAATGTCTAAGCACCCAGGCAGGCAATTACAACTTCTGAAGAGCATCAAGAGCAGCGAGGCATGGCTATGTCCCAGACCTACTTACAATGAAAAAAAAAAAAGCTCACCTTTAAACCAGCTCAGGTTGCACATGAAAAGAGGCTGAGTAAATTAGAAAAGGGAAATGCAAGGACTGCAGCACAGATGTCCATTCTTTTCTAAAATAGTGTAAATTTATTTCATGGTTTATGAACAAAGGTTTACTTGTGGGACTTCTAGTGTGTCCCACCACAGAAAATTAGAAAATTAAAACTGAGAGCAGCAGAAGAGACAAAAATACTATATTCCTGCTTTGTATAGTTTGATCAATATTGCTGCTTCTGAGTAAATGCTGATCCCATCACTGGGATCTGACATCCATAACCATGGCCAAATAATCTCTTCAAAAGGGTGAGACAATATCTGTAGCATCTTGTAGAGATGGCATTTATAAGCTGGATTCCACCTATCAAGCGTTTGAAATAAAGCCTTTGTTATGTTCTTCAGAAGGTGTCTTTCAGGAGAATCACTCCAGTTTCTGAACAGCTACTGAGCATTATATTCAGTTTTGGGTTCCCAATACAAGGAAGATATTGACATACTGGAGTGAGTCCAGTGGGAACCAGTAGTTAAGGGGGCAGAGAATACAAGAATACAAGGGCATGCTGAGAGAAATGGGTCTGTTCAGCCTGCAGAAGAGAAAGCTCAGAGGCAGCTTATTGCCACCTACATCTACCTTATCAGAGGATGCAGAAAAGATGGAGAAAGACTCTTGTCAGAGGTGCACAGAGGCAAAGATAAAAACTGGAACATGGGAAGTGCTGGTTAGCTCTAAGGACATTTTCAGCTACCTTAATGATGGCAAAACACTGGAGGAGATTGCCCAGAGAGGCCATAGAATCTCCTCCCACAGAAGCTTTAAATACTGGACTAGGTGCGAAAACTTGATTGGATTAGGTCTGCTTTGAGAAGGGGGTTACATTAGATGACACATAGAGGTCATTTCTGATTGAAATTATTTATGGCTCTGTGCTTCCATGGCATGCTAGAAATGTATTACTTTTAGAGTTAAAATTGTGATGTGGGGCCTATGGTTCACCAGCACACTAAAAGAGACGCTTTGTAAGTCTGATTGTAGGTTCTTGGCAATGTTGGCTACTGTTAAGAGGTACAGAAATGCTTCAGGAAGTGATTGGCTGGCATTTGAAATACTTGTCCAGCTAGCAGTATATCAGGTCCTGTGGAGAAAGGTACTGTCTTGCTGCGATGTAAAGTTCTTTATCTATTTTGAATTACAGTTTTTAAACCTTCTAAAGGTTAAAAGGTTAAAGATTGGATGGGAGACAAGTTTGCACACCTCAGTACCTGGGGCACTGGAATTCTATCCTCTGCTGCCACTGTTTGGGTCCTGTATCCTGCTAAGGGGTAAGAAACCCTTCAAAATGAACCTCTCCCACACACAGGTCATTCCTGAGAAATGAAATAAAGCTAAACTCGTTCCTTCCTCTTACATCTCCTCTGATGGCAGTGAAAATCAATTTTTATTTGTGAATGTTACAAAGCAGCCTGAAAAAATCACAAGAAGAATAGTTCCTCTTTTTTTTTAACTCTGTGATGGGTTGACCTTGACTGGCCACCAGGTACCCATGAAGCTGCTCTCTCACTCCCTCTCTTCAGCAAGACAGGAGAGAAAATAAGGAAATCTTGTGGGTCAAGGTAAGGATGAAGATCACTCCCCAGTTATCCTAATCAGCAAAACAGACTTGACTTGGGAAGATTTCAATTGTGGCCAATTAAAATTATAGTAGGATAGAGGGAAACAAAACAAAACTGAAAAAATTTTCTCCTCATGCATCTCTTTTTCCCAACTCTTCTACCTCCTATCTCCTGAGCAGCACAGGGAATGGGAAACAGGGGTTGGAATCAGTTCATTGTCTCTGCTGCTCCTTCATCCTCACACTCTTCTCCTGCTCCAGAACGGGGTCCTTCCCATGAGATACAGTCCTTCTCCAACATGGCTCCATCCTGGAGCCTGAAGTTCTTCACAAACTGCTCCAGCATGGGTTCTTCTATGGGTTTACCTTCAGGAACAGACTGCTCCATCATGGGTCCCCCATGGGCCACTGCTCTTTGCCAGTGAACTGATTCCAGCTTGGGCTCCTCTCCAATGACCATGTCATGTTTTCACAGAGGTGCCACCAGCACCACTCATGGGCTCAGCTTTGGGCAGTGGTGAGTCCGTTTTGGAGAGTGCTGAAACTATCTGTATCTGACTGGGTTAGCTTCCAGCACTTCCTCAGAGGCCACCCCTGCAGCACCCCACTGCAAGTAAAACCTTGTCCCACAAATATAATATCCTCTGTATTACCAAACTAGGCTCCAGTGTTCAGACTATAGCAAAAACCATATTTAATACTGTTTACCATAATATATTATTTTTCCAGTTTAAAAAAAATAAAAAAGAAGCAGCTGCAAAGAGGTAGTTCTCAGATGCAACAAAATGTGTCTTGGAAGTGGAACATTTAATCATGGGCTTGTCTTCCTCTTACTTCCAGATAAATAGCATTAGTTTTTACAGGTCTAATAAGTTGTCATTATGAAGCTAGTAGGGGCATATCACTCAGAGCTGCTTTAGTAAAAAGAGATGAAGTAGCAAACTCTACTTCTACGCTATTAAATGGAGTTGCTAGCAAATGCCTACTGTTCTAATGTGCAAGAATAATGTAAAATAAGCCAAAACCTCCTGAAAAGTATTATAAAAATAACTCATGGAACCACCACCTAAACTGAGAAACAAAATAAATTTAACAAAAATGGATATGGGAAGAATGGATTTCTTTTTTTTTTTTTTCAAATTTCCAAAACTTTAAACTATAAGAGTTCAATATTCCTATACAAAATTACGGAATAAAGTTTACCAGCATCTTTGATGGATGTATTCTATTTAATAAAGCTACACATATTTCATTTTTTGTGGAGTTTCTTTCTATAGTGCAAAAGTGATGTTTTCACACTGACAAGTATGAAAGAGGTTTAAAATAATAAATAAAACAAAGAAAGACTTTTTTTTTTTTTTTTCCTTACAAACAGAGCCAAATCTTGGTCATTGCTCTATTAATATAAAAATAAATAAAGCCTCCTGAAGTCTTGAGACAAAACAGAGCATCATCATAAAACTCAAATGTATCCCTTCCCCAAACCTGGGAATTCTCAAATTACACAAGTTATACACAGTCTTTCTTTTTTCCTATATATTTTTTTTGCAATACCCTTTTTGCTCTAATTTTGCTTGCCCCTCACAAGTTACATCTATCAGGCTTTTTAAGTGCCAGCCCTAGACAAGCTAAATTGGCCCTCCTATTGATATAGATTAAAGGTAGAGCAGTATGAATTGCCTTGCCATAATCCTGCTATATGCAGAACCAGAAGCTCAGAGCAGAGCATTTTATGTTTTCAGACTTGATCAGAAAACATAACCTGAAAATATTTCCTGCATTGCTAAACATCCTAGGGCTCCTTACTGGGAAACATGAGAAAATAAAAGAGGTGTTCATTAAAATGTTATTTTTTAAAAAAAATCATTAGTGCTCTTTAAGTCATCAGTAATTTGTTAATTTATCATTAATGTGCTAGTGCTACACTGGAAAGCAAGGTATTTGAAGAACTTGAAGCTCTGATTTTTTTCTTGCTGACAAAGGAACAGGGAACAAGGCTATTTTGGGATGAATCAGGATGGAGAAAGGGCCACCTGACTGCATGATATTGCTCATTCAAGTTTTATTTTTTCTATCATTTTTTGTTCATCTTCCTTTTCCAGTTTACTGGCAGTGTTTTGCAGTAGCACTGCAAAACAGTGAGGTAATAGAGCTAGCACTTCATGAAAAGATAGTGAAACAAAGCAGGGACCTCAGATTAGGTCATGAAGATTGAAATTAGGGTAGGGCAAGTGAGAGGAAGAAATCCATGTATCAAAAAAGAAACAGAGATGAAACTGGTAAAAGCCTATGGAAGAAAACAAACCAAACAAAACAAAAACCAACCCTCCAAAAAAAACCCACAAAACCCAGGAATATGAATCTAAAATAGAAAAGGAGAAACAGCTAATAATATTTTTGAAGAAAATTTGCTCATAAAAAGCAACTAGGCAGCTGGGTGCTAAATTAGAGCATGTGGATTGTTATCTATCCCTTCATGAAACTCAATAAGAAGAGATGAGAGAATTCCTCTTCGGTTACTCTTTCGCCCCAAGCAGTTTTGTCATTTCCCACTCAGCGCATATGTTTCCTAATGGTATGGCTCCAGTGAAGTGAGATTAACAGAGATTTCTATAGACATCATTTCGGAGGACTTTGTTCTACATAATTCACAACGGAAACTTTCTTTGAGGAAATCCAGACAGTCTCTGTGTTGGTGATGGGATAGATACATCTCTTACACTATGCATGATATCCCTTGTTTATTTAGTCACCAGTCCTTTCCATGACATTTGTCCAAGATTCAGGCTAGTTATCCAGAGGGTAAAAAATCCAGAGCTATGAAAAAGAGATTCCTGTCTAACTATTCTGTACAAGACTGTTATTATATATGATAGGTCTCCTCTGAGGGAAAGCCTTACTGGCCCAATCTGCCTTCTGTTAATTCTCTGTCATTAACTCAAATTCATCAGAATTCACCTAATTGTAAATATACTTATTCAATCTGATTTTAACACTGTTATTTTCAGCATAATGACAGAACCTAAAGAACATGGATGCTTTGAATTATACACCATGGGAGAGGTCCAGCAAAGAGTGGGTAAATGTCAACATCAAGTCTCACGTAGACCTAGTGTAGCATACTTACATCTAGCTTGAAGCCTGGCACCTGATCTGGGGACTCAATGGCTTGCTCTCTGGAAAAAGTGTTTGCATTTTTCCGATTTATTTTGTATTCTTCTTCTTTCCCCTGAATGTAAAAGCCCCTAGAAAAGTTTTATCCAAGATCACGTCTACTAGAATTCCAGAAAGACTCCTCCTGGGTGTTCAGCAGTTTCAAAATCTAAATGAAAGTTTTATTGGCAGACTTGCCTTACATCCTTTTTCAACTCTATTAAATTTCTGAATTCCATAATACTTAGGAATGTGTTTTACAAGTTAATTACATAAATAATAGCATGCTAAGAACAGTTAATCTCTGCTTCATTGTCACATTTTTGCTGTCTCTTTCTAAACTGAAGTTTAAAGTTAAAGTCCACCCTTGCAGAGAAATCTCTCTGTGTTGCTTATCATTTTCCTTTTCCAAGTCTGGGTAATTTTAATGTTCATGGGTTATTTTCAGATAAGATGACTGCAGCTGAACAGAGAATTCCAAGTGAGAGCTCATCACTCTTTTCTGTGCTGAGAAAATAATAGACTCCATATTATTTTGTATCCTGTTCCCATTCTCTTCATTTCACTCCTCTAAGTTTTTTACAATTCATCTGTAATTCAGCAAGAGTGTTTTCAAATTATTTTATCCAATGAGCACCGCTTTGCATTCCTCGGCAGTGAATTTATCTACAACTATGTTAAACATTCACTTGCCTATGTAAATTCCTCTAAATATTTCAGTCTTTTTTAGATTTTAGTGAGATAAAATATTTTGTTATGTACCTATTTTCTGAACTTCCTTAGCCTTTAATCAATAGTTAGCCAGTAAATGATAATGAATAACACAGTTAATAAAATGACAGGTTTGAATTTCCAGGCAGGCTGTAACTTTTGCCACTCCTTTTGTGCTTTTTTTAGAACTTCTGCCAGCCCATGATCAGGTCAGGAGAGCAGGCAGAACTAGGCACCAGTGGTGAGAACTACTTGTGAATCAGTTTGGTTACTAGCACCATTACAGCTGTACTCCTTGTTCTGGTACAAGGGAAATGATGGGTCTTTCATGGTTTTATCTAAACATTGGGAAAAAGACACAAATATGAGCAAAGTGAGGCTGCACCTTGAATCCTGTGTTCGGCTCTGGGCACCTCACTACAAGAGAGACTTTGAGGTGCTGGAGCAGGGCCAGAGAAGGGCAACAGAGCTAGTGCAGGCCAGAGCACAAGTGTGATGACAAATGGCTGAGGGACCTGGGGGGTTTAGTATGGAAAAAAGAAGGGTTAAGGGAGACCTTATTGCTCGCTACAACTGCCTGACAGGAGGATGGATCCAGGAGGGGTCTGGTCTCTTCTCCCAAGGAACAAGGGATGGGACAAGAGGAAACACCCTCAAGCTGCACCAGGGGAGGTTTAGATGGAGATGAGGAACAATTCCTTCCCCAGAGGGTGCTCAGTCATTGGAACAGGCTGCCCAGGGTAGTGCTGGAGTCACCATCCCCTGGAAGTGTTCACACACCATGTAGACGAGGCCCTCAGTATCATGGGTTAGTGGTGGCCTTGGCAGTGGTGGGGAATGATTGTAATTGATGATCCTAAAGGTCTTTTCCAACCTGGTTGATTCTATGATTCTATGATTTGCACAAGGCACAACAAAAGACCAAAAGACATAAATGCCTCTTTTACTAACATGTTAACAGTGATTCACATGCATATGAACAGGATCGTGACAGACCAAAACAGAGCTCAAGATTATTTCTACCCCACCTCTCCAGCTACCAAGTGAACTGCTGTGTGTTAAATTGAATGCCATTGTCTGGACATGGAACATTAGTCATTATTTGGTAATGAACAATAGTCATTATTTGGTAATGAAACCCTCCCAACCTAATTTTATGATGGCACCTAAATAACAGCAAATCAGAGCTGTGAAAAAAACTGAACAATTTCATCCACTGTAGTCATGACTGCTTGTAAATTATTGCTGGGTATCCTTGCTGAAGCTCTGCACAGTCCCTTTCCTCCGTGCATTTTAGGGAGTTAACCTTGCATTTTTTTTAGGAGAGAAAGCACAAGTTGAAAATCCCACCTGTAATTAAATAGTGAGCAAATTTTTAAAAAAGCTGCAGTTGCATTCTGTTCACTGGGACATTCACAGAGATGCTGCACTAACAGTAATAGATTAACCTCAAACTGCACATGCAGCTGCTGCTAATGTACACTTTTCAAATGCTCCATAGCACAAGGCAGGGATTAGTGTAATTGGAGATAAGAGAGATTTTAGAAGGCTCCATAGTCTGCGTGTAAGTCTCAGCAGCATTATCAAACTGGTTGGTTAAAATTATGTAGGATGTGGATCTTCATACAGACTAAACTATACTTTTGGGAATTTGGTGAATTATAATGTAACCCAAAAGTCCCTGTTTTACACATTGTTAGCATGGTAATTCTCCTATGTATAAGAAACCAAAATGGGGCTCTTTAACAGTATTCCATAGTGCACAAAACGTGTATTCACTGTATAGAATTTGTTAATATCAAGAATCTGGGATCTTTGAAATAAAGATTGTGACAGTACAAGAAAATCCAGGTAATAAATATATTGCATCTTACTTCCAATCTTGTTAAAAAAGTTTTGAAAATCACAAACTGGGACTTTGTGACCTAATGACTTATACACAGAGATATGTTGTGCCTGAATCTACTTTGTCATGCTCTGCTTTTGTAGCTTGGTGCACCTTAGTACATCTGACACTGCTGCCAAGGGAAGTCAGACTGGAGCAAGATGTGGAGGAATGAATGGTGGATTGAGTCAGTGTGGTTCTGCCCTAATTTAAGGAGAGAGAAAATAAATGAACTGGAGAGTGTAGGAATAAAAACTTTGCAAACAAGTTTTATAGAACAAGGGTCAATGGTTTTATACTAAAAGGGGGTAGATTTAGACTAGATATAAGTAAGGATTTTTTTTATAATGAACATGGTGAAACACCTGAACCGGTTGTCCAGAGAGGTAGTAGGTGTCACATTCCTGGAAATATTCAAGGTCAAGTTGGACAGGACTTTGAGCAACCTGATCTAATTGAAGATGTCCCTCTTCATGGTAGGGTTGGGTTGGAGTTGATAACTTTATGTGTCCCTTCCAAACCAAACTATTCTATAACTCTATAAAATTCTCTTTGGAAAGTATTTGAGATTGCAGGAGTCCACAGCAACTTCGTTAATTGCACTTCACAAGGTGACTGAATGCTAAAAGCTGTTGCTATTTCAAGTGACTGTTACATGAGAACTTAAACATTATATGAGAACTTAAAACATACTCAAACCCCAATTTCGTATATTCACAGAATTCCCAAATCCTTAATATATTTTCACGAATACTCCCTAGACTTTTTCTGACAGCAAAATACAAAATTACAGGTCTTGATGTTGCTCAACTTTCTGCATTTGAATATATGTAATTAAGCTAAATATCCCTCTCTGTATTTTACTGATCGAGCCTGAACTGATAGAAAGACTCAGAGCACATTTCACAGATTAGACATCTCAAAACCATAAATTTGTGGCTGTTCGTAGTCTCTGCTGTGGTAGGATGTGATATGAATGTCTAGGACTTGATTTCTATTTTAACCCATTGGGAAAAAAGAGTTCAAACGATAGTCTCTCAGGTTACCCATATATTGTAAAATAAAACAGTTCAGGAAGCAATAATTGCTTCCAAGAGACAAGACCAAATGGCACAGAGTGACTATAATGCTGAAGGATAATTCTCTTTAGAGCAGACTGGTCTTATTCATGTTATGTGCCGCTTGACTTGGCTTTTTCCCCAGCCTCACAAGTTGCTCCTAAAATGTAATTGTTGTGTTATTTTACATTTTTCTTTCAAAGTGCCTGAAATAATGGGAAACTGCATTGCAACCTTCCAGAATGGTGTTTTCATAACACAATACTGAAAGAAGTTGTACACCCTGGGACATGGCAGAATGATGCTCTATGTGTTTGAGGGTGTCATGCTGTTTGTTAGGATAGAAATGAAAAAAATGGGTAAAAAAGCCAAACTAGTAATGTCATTTACACAGACTTTTGCCTAAAGACATGCTCTGGGACAGAGCAGAGGTGTGCATTTCAGCTTTTGGAGTCCTAACTTGGATGAATGGTTAATTGTTCAGGAGGCAATCCCCTGTACATAAACTGTTGCTGAACTTCTTTAAAAGATAATTTTGTCTCTGCATGGTTCTTTCTCCTTTACTGTTCTTCTAAAAGTTACACCCTCTGTCCAGACACTAATAAGGAAGTAAACCACTTAAGTTCAAGGGAATGATAATGTATAACAAAACAATGTGTGAACGAAAGGAAGAAAAGCTCTTCTTTCACATATACATATTTGATTTTAAATAGTCTTAATTTTTAAAGGAATTTTACTAAACATTTACAGTTATTCAAAACCTCTGTCAAGGTGTTTTGGTCACCTCTGTCACGGAGGTGTGGTGACAGTGCTCAGCACCTCTAAGAAAGAGTTCAGGATCTGCCTCCTCAGCTGCCTTAGGTTCCCTGAATACTCATGACAAAACCAAACAAATTCTGCAATCCTTAACTTCTTATTGGGTCTTACAACTCTTGAATAATGCTGCCTGTTCTTATGTAAAATTGCATGCCCTGGACAAACTGCCAATGTAATCCCTTTAATTTAGACAAAATAGAAAAATATCACTAATAAGGTTCCAAATTAAGGCAGCAAGTGCTCATATACATTCCAGGCAGCTGATTATCTCTCATCAAGGTGTCTAAGTAATACAGTCTTCATAATGAAGTAATGGATTTGCAGGTCCAGTTAACACGGGAGTTCAACCTCAGACAAGTTAAAGTTAATCAAGTACAAAAAGGATTAAATTAGCGCATTTAAATTCAACTGACAGAGCCATTAGAGCTGTGCTGTATTCCCTTATTTTCTGCTTTGATGTTAAGTGTTGGGAAGAGAATGGCAGTTGAAGTATCCCACGCTTTGGGGACTTCATGCATCAGTTCCTTACCACCCATGCATATGGAGTCGCTAATGACAGAGAGGCTACCCATCAGGGAATGCAATTCCACATAGACATTTTCACCAAAATGGATTATTTCAGCCTCGTTGGTCACAGATTCTGTAGTTTTCCAGTGATTCATCTTACTATTAATAATGTCAGAGAATTTTAGGCCCTTGAATTAAATAATGATAAATAGGAGCCACTAAGCGAGCTCGGCAGAGGCAGTGCTGTTTATTTCAGTGTGAAGCTCTGTCAGGCCTGATAAATCGGATCCCTGAAATAGTTTATAAAGTACTGAATTGATGTGGCGGTTGGTGAGGGAGAGAATTAATGTTACAAAATAGGCCTGCAACCTAGATTTGATGAAAGCTGAGGAAAGCCTTTTATATAAATTCTGTGTCTGTGTAGGAAATGGTTGCAGTGAGAGGTGAAAGAGCTGCACAGGGATATAATGTGCTTCTGTAATCTCTGCAGGCTCAGGTCAGGGAAAGAGGCACTTTGCAGGTGCCGGTGGTGCTGGAGGTCTGCAGTGCTGCATGAGAGCTCTGCTGAGTGGAGGGGTGGTCACAGACTGCTCGTTTATAATACCAAACACTGAGGGGACACTGTACAAAAGAAAAATGAAAGCCTGCTTAAAGATGTAGCAGAGGCTTTCAAGTTCCGCATTGCTGTCTTTGCCAGGCTGTTGGGGAGGAAGAGATCCTTGATGTTGCTCCAAGTAGTGCAGACACTATTACTAATCTCTTTGGCTGAATTAATAGTTTTCTCTTTAGATCACTTCATAAAAATCTCCTGAAAAATGCATGCTAAAATCATCTTCCATCTAGTTCACAGTTCTCGGTGGATGCTTTCAAATTAGAGCAGGCAGGATTGCTAAAATCAGTGGCCAGTAACATAAAGCAGGCTGATCTGTCTGCGCTAGGAGGTAGGTCAGCTTTCAGGAAAAGCATGAAACACACATAAACGGGAATTTTTCAAAGCTGCTTACTGGTAGCATTGCTGTTAAGGTCAGTGAGAACTGATGAAACCCAGATCTTTCAAGGGATCAGTAATGCAAGTGCATTATTTCTGGACCACCATGCCAAGCTGAGGGGGAGATGACAACAGTGTTTCTGTGGCTGTTCCAGATGTGTCAACAAACTGCCAGCCCAACACCTTATTTACATATTTTAATTATTGCTATGGAGTTATTTAGTATTTTAACCTAAGTTCTTACACAGGAAATTCCTTTCTGAGGGCCTGATGCATGATGGTTTTCAAATTAAAAAAGAAAAAATGTAGGGGAATTCTGTGGGTGGTGTTCTTGATGCTCATTCTCCATGCAAACCTGGTGTGGTACACTAATTTCAGTTTCATATTTGCTTGTGAGGACAACCTAGAAACAAAGAAAGGAGAAAGGGCTTTTTTGATGTCACTTCCTCATCATAGGATCATTTGCTAACATTGTACCACATTACTAAAGGCCAAAGCAGTTGCCTTTCTTGTGGTTCACAGACTTTCAATAACCACAGAATGAAACTGTCAAACTGGGGATGATAGTTTTAACAATTCTATATTTGCTTCTTCCTACAAGGTAGTAAAGGGAGAGGAAGATGGTAGAGGATTATTGTCCTCAAAGGAAAGTCCCAGATCTTATCTCTAGTCCGTTTTTTCCCCATCTAATAGGTCATTCTTCATATAGATGTTCATCATGTCTTATTAACAAAGCTACAGTGTGATCAAGACCTGAAAACAAAAGCCAGAAATACTCTTGAACTGCTTGTTCAGCAGCAAATCTGATCAAGCTAACAGGGGAATAAGTGGGTTAAGATACAAATAATACACACAGTTTAAATGTATTAAATCAGATCTGTATAAATGGTTTATAACATTCATCATCTAGAACGAGTTTTGGGAATATCCTTGGTGTTCCTTTTTTTTTCCTATCAGGTTTATCTCATCTCTATTAACAATGTCCTGGGTTTAGCAGTAGCAGTCATCTTTTCTTCTTTATAGTAACTGGTGCAGCACTGTTTTTGACTTTTAGCCTGGGAACATAACTGATAACAGGAATGTTTTTAGTTACTGCTCAAATGTTTAGTCTGAGCAAGAATTTTGTGAGCCTCAAGCTCTGCCAGGGAGGAGGGGAGGCCGGGAAGAATCAGGGACAGGACACCTGACCCAAACTGACCAAAGAGGTATTCCATACCATAAGACGTCATGCCCAGGATGCAACTGAGAGTTACCTGGAAGAGGTAGTGCTCGGGGGGGAGGGGTGGGGTGTTGAAGGAGGTATTGGGTCTGTCCTCAGTCAGGCTGGGTGTTGTGAGTTATCTGTTGGTGGTTGGTGAGATGCTGTATTCTCTTCTCTTGTTATTTCCTTTCTCATTATTATTATTGGTGGTAGCAGTAGTGATTTGTGTTATACCTTAGTCACTAAACTGTTCTTATCTCAACCTGTGGGAGTTGCATTCTTTTGATTCTCCTCCCCATCCCTCCAGGAATAGAGAGAGGGCAAGAAAGGGGGGGTTGAGTGAGTGAATGAGGTGCATGGCTGGGTTTAAACAATGACAAACAACCATAAAATTACTCCATAAATTGCAGAAATGTGTAAAGTATCAAAACACTGAGAATGCCAGCATGAGAAAAAAAACAACAAACTTTTCCTCTAAATATTTTATTTACAAATGACGTGCATGGAAATGTCTTGGTACCTATGCTCTATCTATCTCTGTAGTCTTTTGTCTTTCCTTGATCTCTGAAAAGCACAAGATTTGATTACAAAGTGTCTTGTGCCAGGAGGAAGAATGGAACAAGCTAGATTAAAGTGTTTTTGGATTATCTTTATAGACAACTTAACCTGTTCATCTTCAATGTCACAGGGGTAGGGGAAAATTGTAAAACATAAAGCAAAAATAAAAAGCGAAAGCAAGAGAAGACATTTGGACTAGCTCTGCTTGATACTTACACAAAAAAATATGCTTAGAAATGAGGCAATAGTACCATTTTTCCCCAACTTAATCTCTTCTGCCCTTCTAATTGTGTTTGAAATATAAAAGAATTTTTGACTACCAGCTTGCAGGAGCCTAAAAAAAAAAATGGACTAAAACCAGTGTAAAGACCCTGTCCTGGGTTCAGCTTTTCTTCTTCTTAGTGGCTGGTGCAGTGCTGTGTTTTTGACTTTCAGCCTGGGAACACTGCTGATAACACCGATGTTTTCAGTTGCTGCTCAGTAATGTTTACTCTGACCAAGGACTTTGTGAGTTTCATGCTCTGCCAGTGAGGAGGCGAAGCCAGGAAGAAGCAAAGACAGGACACCTGACCCAAACTAGCCAAAGAGGTAATCCATACCACAGCACATCATGCCCAGAATGTAGAACTGGGGGCAGTTACCTGGAAGGGCTAGATCACTGCTTGGTTGGGCTGGGTATCTATCAGCAGGTGGTATTGTATTCTCTTCCGTTATTGCTTCCTTTATTACTATCATTGGTGGTAGCAGTAGTGGTTTGTGTTATATCTGTAGTTACTAAACTTTTCTTGTCTCAACTTATGGGAGTTATGTTCTTTGATTCTCCTCCCCATCATTCCAAGAGCAGGAGAAGGAAATGGGGGGAGAGCGAGAGTGACTGCATGATTTACGGTTGAGCGTAAACCACAACAGACCCCCAGACATTAGGCTCACCTAACTTTCCACATTTGCAGTGCAAATGCCAGCATCTGAACTAATTGTTCTGGTGTGCCTTTGCGATCACTGGAGAGAAACAACCACTTTTATTGCCTTATGGATTTAGCCTTATAAGTACATCTCTGTTCTCTGACTAATGTATTTGTGGGTGACTATCTTATATGTGAGCATTGTAAACATCTACACTGGTCCCATGTATCCTTTCTTTGACATCTTCAATGTGTTTGAACCAAGACTTTGCTGCTTGGTGTAAGTGATGGGTTAATACATGAGTTATATCCATGCCTACATTTATGAAATGCAAGGAGGCTCCATTCACTTCCTGTTTCTCTAGTAAATCATACCTGCACACAAAGGACAGTCCCATTGGTTGTGCGCACTTTTTTGTTTAGAAAATGGCATGCTGTAATGAGAAAACTTTTTAGGGAAAGACCTAATTTCTTCCTTGGTCCCACCTCAATACACAGCAGGACACTCCAGCACTGGGGAAGCGATATCTGCTCCTAGATAGGAATACCAGATGTAGTCCCTAGTTCCTTGTCCTATACTGAATAAAAAGAGGTTTACTCTGTTCATTCCAAAATGTGTTTCAGTGCTAGAAAAGTCTACCTCTATTTGAATAATTTATAGGTTTTATTGACTTTTGAGTTTCATAAGTGTCTGTATAACTATCCCCCTATTTCCCTGCCTCCACCTGATTTAAGCTGTAGAAACTAGTGAGTACTTTTTGCAGCCTATGCTGGTGAAGTATCAGCTTCAAAGTTGCTTGCAATGTGTCAGGACAGGTAAATAATTTAAATGAAACTACATGAAAATTAAGAAAAAAAAGTCTGGTTTTTTTTGGTTTTCTTTTTTTTTTTTTTGTAATTATTTATAGAAAAATTACAGATCTGAAAGCATGGTGAAAGATGGAAGAACACCATATTTAAANATTAAACTTAGTGAAAATTAAAAAAAAAAAGTTGTTTTTTTTTGGTTTTTTTTTTTTTTTTTTTGTAATTATTTATAGAAAAATTACAGATCTGAAAGCATGGTGAAAGATGGAAGAACACCATATTTAAAAATTGTATTTCCTCATCTCCAGGGCTTTGGCTTGATATCACTGAAAAGCTTGCTAGCTGGGATAAGAACCACTATGCAAGTGGCTTTGTGCACATAAACTGAAATAAACTTAGTTTCCTAAAGGCTTAGGCAGATTCAAGCTAGTTATCACAAAAATAGACTTGGATTAAATCTTTTGAAGATTAAGACATAAATATTTACTTCTGAATTAGTACATGAAAATGCTGCCAATTCCTTCCTTTCCATTCATCAGCCTGACTCCTTGTATTATTTCAATTTTAATGTTTTTATTCAACCAAGTTTAATAATTTCCCATAATTGACTTCAAGGTAACACCTTGTACAGAAAGGTTATATCAAATACAGCTTTTCAGATTTGCCTACATAGTAGTTTCCCATATACTGTGATTAAGAATATCGTAATTTAGTCTATTGTCATGGAAACCCAGGAAATACAAAGAAATTTGTGGGACTCCAGAATATTCATGTCATTTTTATAAAACAATAGGGAAAGAACAGACATGAAGAAACTCAGCAGTGTTCTTTGAAATTGCCTTTTAGCTAATTTTATGGAGAGAACAGTTAAAAAAATCCCAATAAACTCTGCAATTTAATAATAATAATAATAATAATAATAATAATAATGTTACCTGGGGGAATAAATTGAAATTAGAATGTATGGTTTGCTATCAATGTCCACACTGGTAGATGTTGCCATATTAACCTTTTCATTTTAGCACTGGATCATAAATCAAATTAAAAGGGGTATTTTTGTTTGTTTGTTTTTTTTTTTTTGTTTTTTTAATAAATAAGTCCCTTTGAAAGCACATTTTTTAAAAATAGGGGGACTCCTAATTGTTCTTTTCTTAGTTGTCCTGAATCTATTCTCAGAAATTTCAAAACTTCATTCTTTTCCCATCACCATAGAAACACCAACAACTAAAGTCAGATCAGTTTATTAACAAGTCATCCAAATACCTTCGCTAGTAAGGAAAACAGTTCCAAGCTATTGTCTATATACATCAGTGGATGGAATTCAGATCAGTCCTTTTTCCTTTCTCAGTGACATTCTAAGTCTTCCTAGAGAATTTTGCTATTTATACATGCCATAGGAAGGATGCAGGTTATATGGATCAGGTAAAACAATTCACATGTATTAATATCCTAATATTCATTAGTTCCATGATTAGTCATTTGGAGACACACTTGCTTTTCTCTTGCTTTAGCATTTTACTCTAGTGATGCAACCTCACTTCAGATCTGAATTACAGCTGGAAGGCAAGGTCCCAGGATGCAAAAGGCAGGTTGGGACAGTGTCTTGGGTTCAGCAGTTGCAGTCAGTTTTTCTTCTCTTTAGTAGTTGTGTTTTGACTTTAACTTGGA